>BQNB010011511.1:29194-81240 GCA_026074375.1 Tanacetum coccineum
AGGCCTTGCAAAAGTGCGAGGGGTGACCTTCACGTCACGCAATAGACTAAGGTGTAGTCTTAATGCGTGACGTGAGATAATGTAACCGAATAGACCTTAGACTTTTAGGGAGTCAAGCATTAGGTTTAAGATTTAAAATTATAATATTAGTCATTGTCGTTCCTTGTAAAATAAATAATATATTTGTTGCACTCTCAAAAAGATTTTAAAAGTGAATCGTTTTATTAATTTGTTCCTTGTAAAATAAATAATATATTTGTTGCACTCCCAAAAAGATTTTAAAAATGAATCGTTTTATATATTTGTAGATAATATGTGATAATTTTAGATGATATAAATTGTAGGTAAAATAAAAAATCTAGTCACTTGATAAGTTGAATATTCAAAATGTGTCATCATGATATATCCTTAAATTGGAAGTAAAATTAGAAATTTAGTCACTTGATAAGTTAAATATTCAAAATATGTTATCATAAATATTCGAATTGTATTTCCTGAGAAGTTATCTATATGATGCATGTCATTTTATTGATAAGTCATCATTGACTGGGCGATGTGGTGGTAATGATGTGTTATGGTCTCCTCTATTATATAATGTAAAGATACCATTAAAATTTTATCATAATATAAAAAACACTTTTTATGCAATAATTTTTTTTGCTAAATATTTATGTAATTATTAATTTTTTTAAATAAAAAGTGAAATTTTGGTTATTCGGGTCAACCCTAGAACCGAACCGAGTTTAAATTTGGTTTTCGGTTCGATTGAATTCTAATTCGGTTTGATTCGGTTTGGTTTTTGGGTTGAAAAAAAAAACCAAACTAACCGAAAACCCTATAACCGAACCGATCAACACCCCTATGTATGCTTGCAATAAAAGCTCAAAGCTCAAGCTGATTTTATACGCATGTAAATAGAAGGGCTTTTGATACACAACGTGTTCATATGGCACACATAATCACATGGCAAAAAATAGTACTCGTGCTTGAAGATGTCACGTTCAAAGCTCAGTCTTGATTCTCACAGACGCCCTGATTCGGTCAATGGTGTTGGTTGTTTGATAAGTCTTCGTCATTTCATTAGATGGTGAATCGGCCATCAATAAAGACATGCAAAATAATTCAGTAAGAAGACAAAAGTTGTTTAGCCTTTCTATACTTTTTAGATAGTAACCAGCATAGTTGCCCGCGCGTTGCTGCGGGAAGGTGTTTCTTTTATCATAGATGTGAGTGTTTTTTTTAAGCATGATTGCCCGCGCGTTGATGCGGGGCGTTAAATTTTTGTTTTTTTTTCGGTTTTTTTTATCCGGTCTCATGTTTAATAGTTTTTTTATATGGGCTTATGTGTTGGGCGTCATGTCGTGGGTATTTTTTGATCTGAATAAATCTATATTTTTTTTCCTATTTTGTGTTGAGCAATTTTTTTTATTTTTTATTTTGTGCGGGTTTATTTTTTCGGTCTCATGTTTAATAGTTTTTTTTATATGGGCTTATGTGTTGGGCGGGCGTAATGTCGTGTGTATTTTTTTATCTGAATAAATCTATATTTTTTTTTCCTATTTTGTGCTGAGCAATTTTTTTTAGCGGGTTTATTTTTTCGGTCTATGGGCTTATGTGTTGGGCCTCATGGCGCGGATATTTTTTGATCTGAATAAATCAGTAATTTTGTAAAAAAAATTTCTATTTTGTGCCGAGCAATTTTTTATTTTTATTTTTTAAGTTGCCTATTTAAAAAAAAAAGTTAAATGGGCCGGCCCAAAATGGCAGCCCAATGGGCCGGTTACTGTAGCCACTGTAGCAAAAGGGTTAAAACGACGTTTTTTTTCGGTTTTATTTTTCCGGTCTCATGTTTAATAGTTTTTTTATATGGGCTTATGTGTTGGGCGTCATGTCGTGGGTATTTTTTGATCTGAATAAATCAATACTTTTGTAAAAAAATTTCTTATTTTGTGCCGAGCAAATTTTTTTTTATAATTATTTTGTGCAATAGTTTATTTTTTTTATATCAGCTTATGTGTTTGGTCTCGTGCCGCGGATATTTTTTGATCCGAATAATTAAGTACTTTTGTAATTTTGTTTCTTATTTTGTGCCGAGCAATTTTTTTTTTAAATTTGCCTGGTTAAAGAAAAAGAAAAAAAAGGCTAAATGGGCCGGTTACTGTAGCTACGGTAGCAAGCTGCCAAAACGGCAACGTTTTATTCCATCTACGGTATATGTATATAATAGTTTTTTATTATTATTTACATAGAGCCATGTTTTTAGTAGAAAAACGGGCTCTATAACCTTCAATAGAGCCCGTTTTTTAAACTGGGGTCTATATGATTTTCGAATAGAGTCCCTTCCCATTTGAACCCGTATGAAAAACCGGGCTCTATGACCTTTTTCAACCGGGCTCTATGCCCATTTTTGTAGTAGTGGGAAACACTTTATAGCAGAGTATATGTTTTTATTCATAATTATGTCATATCAATAAAAAATTTATTAAACTAAGATTTCAAAATATCATATTAGAAAATTTTATTTGAAGCTAAATCGGTCGAGTATTTATTTATCATTTTATTTTCAACTGTTGAGTCTTATTTAATGGTCAAACTTTAGTTTTGGTTAAAACTTAGAGTGACCAATTTTATTTGACTAAAATACTTTTACTTATAAATTATAATGTAATATGTCATTTATTTAAATACTTAATTATAATTTTATCCACAAATTTTCTCTACTCTCACTTACACACATATAAAAAAAAAGACAAACCAATGAACCTGACTATATTATATTGCCGTTATGTGCGGTTAATGTCTAGTCCTTGAGAAAGTGTTATGAAATGTTGGTTGTAGGTCATCAAACAATATTATTGAAGCATATACATAGGTCGTATGTCGTCCAACAACTATTTATTTTCCTTTACACCAGTTTTACTTAAGTTTTGTAAAAAAAATTGCAAGACGAGTCTATGTTAACCCCATTTGCTAGACAATATAGGTCGATTTTCTCTCTAACATGCACAAAAACCATAATCTTTCATAAGAACGATCTGAAATTCTGCTATCAAATCCGGTTATTTGTGTTTAATACTGATTAATCTTTGATTTCTCGTGCATATACATAAATTTAATTGGTCCTTGATCAGGGTTTACGTGTGTTTTTTGTTTCGATTAGCTTTTGCCGGTTTTAGGGTTTCGACTTATTTATTTCCATTAATCTATTTTACTTACACCTTGAATCATGGAAATCGGTTAGATCTGTACTTATATTCCTAGCCCTAAGTGATACTAGGGCACTCGCTACTGAAGTAAGACGTTCTTCTTGTTTTGGTGTCGACTTTCTTGTCTTTGTTTTCAGGGTTTTCTTTAGTTTCATTTGATCTCTTTTCTGGTTGATGGAGCATAAGGGGGTGTTCACTGATGGTGATAAGATGTTGCGCGGTGGTGCACAACGCATAAAGAAGCTAACTAAAAAGGGTGGTACATCAAGTGTGTCTAAACCACACATGGCAACTAGGGTTTTAAACCCTAATTCGGAGGTGCTTGATTTACCCAGGTCTGGATCGATTCAGATTCTGATAAGGATGTTGGTGTGTCTATTGGTAATCAGTCGACTCCAAGGGATGAGCAAACTGCTGTGGGGAATCGCATCCCTATTAGCCTTCATAGTAGGGTTTCGTCTTACACTACAAGAAAACTTAGAACGGGCGACGAACTTTTCCCGGGAGACATTTGTCGCCCGGGAAGCTCGCAAACGACAAAAAATTCATCCGACGTGGCATCAATTCTGATAGATTTTTTAGTCAAAGTATTTGGTTAGTTTCCCGGGCGACATGTCGCCCGGGATAAGTTGCTTTCAGTTTGACCAAAATAATCAACGAAAATCCTGGCGGCAAATTTCCCGCTCAATAATCCCGGGCGACATGTCGCCCGGGATAATATTTCCACGTTTAATCTTTGTGTTTAGTGATAATTAATATGTATTAATGTATAATATTTTTTTCCACACTTTTCCCGGGCGACATGTCGCCCGGGAAACATTTTATTAAACTTTTACAGTTTTTTAATATTTATAAAACTGTATAATTTTTAATACAATTTTTCCCGGGCGACATGTCGCCCGGGAAGATTTTTATTAAAATTTAAGAATACAAAATCACCGAAAATCCTGGCGGCAATTTTTTCCCCGGCTCAGGTATCCCCGTGCGAACATGTCTCCCGGGATGACAGTTATTTTATAAAAAAATTAATTTTGCCTATAAAATCATTATATTTATAAAATAATGTTTATAACATACATTTAAAAAGATACATATAAAAAATATAATAACTTATATAACCAAAACAAAGTTTTTTTCTAGTTCGTTAGGTCCGTATGCCGTATACTCTAACAAATAATATATTGTGTAATTTGTAGGCCTGTTACTGCCGTATTTTCTCGGTTTCTGATCAAGATAATTACTTACCCTTCCTATGGTGAACATGATGTAATTGTAACTTTTCAAGATGCAACAAAAACAAACATTCATATTAAGAAAATATTAAACATACAACTTCTAGCAACACAAACGACTTACAACATACAACTTAAACATACGAATACATTGGCAAATGACAAACTACTCGAAATCATACGAATTAACATTGCACATGGGAAAACTAATCTAAATCAAGCTTTTCCAATTCAATGAGAAACTCGTGAAATAGTGCAGACCGAATAACAGTGTGTTGTTCGTATGCATATGCATTCCATTGTTGCCTGAGACTACTTATCTATCAACGCCATGTGTTTGCAGTTTGGAAAAAGCACTCTCCATTTCTTGAAGATCTTAGAGAATAGTTTGTAGGTGTTGACGGTCCTGAAGAATAGCTCGAGGAGTTGAAGGGTCCTGAATTATAGCTTGGAGGTGGTTAGAATAGTCCTGGCAGAGTAACTGGAGTCGATGGAGTCCAGAAGAACTCATCAAATCACGAAGTCTGGTCTCTTTCCGATAAAAAAAATCCACATCCAAAATGTCGGAGGCTGTTAAATAGTAAAGATACCTTAATTCTTTTAACAACTAACCATAAAATTATATATTACATCATAAAAAACATGTACAAGTTTACCATTGATTTGGACATGCATATATGTTTACCGTAACACTTAGGTTAAAACGATTGTCGAAGAACTACATCTCCTCTTACACCCTAACACAAAAAGCTTCATGTGCACCATATCACCATCTTTTTGTGGTTATGATGTAAAGAATGTGTGATATGATTGTGTTGTGATAGTCATCTGCTTTTATGGAAATAAAAGAGGTTTTTGGCGCAAGTTTTGGCGGGAGCATTTAGCGGGGGAGATTTTGCAGGTAGTTTTGGGCGGGAGTTTTTGGCGGGAGCATTTAGCGGGAGTTATCGACTCATCCGTTGAACATCTAGTGTACAACGATAACATATCGACTCATCCGTTGAACATCTAATGTACAACGATAACATATCGACTCATCCGTTGAACATCTAGTGTACAATGATAACATATCGACTCATCCGTTGAACATCTAATGTACAACGATAACATATCGACTCATCCGTTGAACATCTAGTGTACAACGATAACATATCGACTCATCCGTTGAACATCTAGTGTACAACGATAACATATCGACTCATCCGTTGAACATCTAGTGTACAACGATAACATATCGACTCATCTGTTGAACATCTAGTGTACAACGATAACATATCGACTCATCCGTTGAACATCTAATGTACAACGATAACATATCGACTCATCCGTTGAACATCTAGTGTACAACGATAACATATCGACTCATCCGTTGAACATCTAGTGTACAACGATAACATATCGACTCATCCGTTGAACATCTAGTGTACAACGATAACATATCGACTCATCCGTTGAACATCTACTGTACAACGATAACATATCGACTCATCCGTTGAACATCTACTGTACAACGATAACATATCGACTCATCCGTTGAACATCTAATGTACAACGATAACATATCGACTCATCCGTTGAACATCTAATGTACAACGATAACATATCGACTCATCCGTTGAACATCTAATGTACAACGATAACATATCGACTCATCCGTTGAACATCTAATGTACAACGATAACATATCGACTCATCCGTTGAACATCTAGTGTACAACGATAACATATCGACTCATCCGTTGAACATCTACTGTACAACGATAACATATCGACTCATCCGTTGAACATCTACTGTACAACGATAACATATCGACTCATCCGTTGAACATCTACTGTACAACGATAACATATCGACTCATCCGTTGAACATCTAATGTACAACGATAACATATCGACTCCGACTCATCCGTTGAACATCTAATGTACAACGATAACATATCGACTCATCCGTTGAACATCTAGTGTACAACGATAACATATCGACTCATCCGTTGAACATCTAATGTACAACGATAACATATCGACTCATCCGTTGAACATCTAATGTACAACGATAACATATCGACTCATCCGTTGAACATCTAATGTACAACGATAACATATCGACTCATCCGTTGAACATCTATTGTACAACGATAACATATCGACTCATCCGTTGAACATCTAATGTACAACGATAACATATCGACTCATCCGTTGAACATCTAGTGTACAACGATAACATATCGACTCATCCGTTGAACATCTACTGTACAACGATAACATATCGACTCATCCGTTGAACATCTAGTGTACAACGATAACATATCGACTCATCCGTTGAACATCTACTGTACAACGATAACATATCGACTCATCCGTTGAACATCTACTGTACAACGATAACATATCGACTCATCCGTTGAACATCTAGTGTACAACGATAACATATCGACTCATCCGTTGAACATCTAATGTACAACGATAACATATCGACTCATCCGTTAAACATCTAATGTACAACGATAACATATCGACTCATCCGTTGAACATCTAATGTACAACGATAACATATCGACTCATCCGTTGAACATCTACTGTACAACGATAACATATCGACTCATCCGTTGAACATCTAGTGTACAACGATAACATATCGCGAACTTATATCCGGTGAACTCAAGTGTACAACGATAACATATCAACCTCATCCGTTTACATATTAAAAATATTTTTTTAATAATTATATATTTTATAAAAATAATTATAAATAATAATAATTTATTTAAAAAAAAATAATTATATATTTTCTAAAATATATAATTTTTGTTTAAAATTATTATTTATATATATTTTATTTATAAAAAACATAAGTATATAAATATTAATTATTAAAAGCTTTAAAAATAAATTTAATAAATATATTTCCCGGGCGACATGTCGCCCGGGAAAGATATTTATTAAATTTATACAGCTTTTAGTATTTTTTTAATAAACTCTTTCCCGGGCGACATGTCGCCCGGGAAAACTTTTTATTATTTGCTGAAAAATGCCCTCCAATATTTTAGTTATGGCGCCATTTTGGCTAAACGACAAATTATCTATAATCCCGGGCGACATGTCGCCCGGGATTGATTTTAAAATTATAATAAAATGAATCCCGGGCGACATGTCGCCCGGGAAACATTTTTATTATTTGCTGAAAAATGCCCTCCAATATTTTAGTTATGGCGCCATTTTAGCTAAACGACAAATTATCTATTATCCCGGGCGACATGTCGCCCGGGAAGGTCGCCCGGGATTTATCTGGTATGAAAACAGATCTGAGTTCACAGCAAGTTACACAAAACGTGAAATATAAAAAAAAACACCACCGACGATTTTAACAAACCACCACCACCTCCCCATCACCGGCACCACCTCCCCATCACCGGCACCACCTCCCCACCACCGGCACTCCCCATCACCGGCACCACCTCCCCACCACCGACACTCCCCTCTTCCACTCACACTCGCACACGAGCACGAACCCCCTTCCTCCTCTAAACATAATTCTTTCCTTTACCCTCAAAATGATAATTCTTCTACTTCTGTTTCTAATCCTCTAATTAATTGTTGGTGGTGTTTAATTTTTGCAGCCGAGTTCATAGCCGAGCCTACAACAGCCGATAAGGTATGTTTAATTTTTTTTTTCTCCTTTTGGTATCCCGGGGGACATGTCGCCGGGGAATGTTTATTGTTTAAATTTTTTTATTTTATAGTTATTATTAGGTGAATTGCGTTGAAATTATGTATGTTTCGTGTTTATACGGATATAGTGGTTATTATTGTTGTTGGAAGTAAATATTAGATAAGCTGTTTAAGAACAACTATTATAACAGCTTTATTTGAGAAAATGTATGCTTTTTATATGACATAAATGGATATACGTTTGATATTTGTTTTATTGAACCGTTTAGGAATGTTTTAGGATTTTAGTGATTAAATTCGGAATATTCCCGTCTGAATTTAATCATCCTATAGAAAACCCGTCCGAAATTAATTTATTAGAAATTAATTTCGGAAAGTCCCCAGTTTGGGACTGCTTTTTGAATGTTTTGTCTCATTTAGGATATGAATGCGTATAATTGGTTTACTATTTGAGATGATTTCGACGGTATTTCTCCTTTACTCCTACGAATATGTCTTTAATCACATATTTGAGGAGTTGAGGGGAAATGCTGCCGAAATTTTCTTTTCTCAAATAGGTAAATCGGTTATACCATTCAATATATTGAGGACGAATCATTCAAAGAGTGGGTAAGATTGCCTCCATAGTGCACTAGGTGAACAAAACATCTTGTATTCCTCGTTTGAATGTGTTAATTAAGTTGCTATCATAACTAATTGTATTGTTAAAACTCATTATGTAATTAAAAAGAGGTGGACCAAGTTTTAGGGAAACATGAAAAAGCATTTGTAAATAACCGGTCATAAAGAAATTCGTCGATGATATGGCAAGCCGTAGTGGATAGTGCGAGGAATTAAGATGCCCATGTAAGTCCTTGTCCGTCTAGTATTGTAGGGAATCCATCAACAACACCTTTCATAGACCACATTTTGAAGTAAAGGGTTTGACCCACTCTATAAAATCATGGGGTGAAATTCACTCACGGTGAACCGGAAACTTCCTCCGCCACCTGCCCGTGATAGATAACACAAGACCATCTCAGATGATTGACGATGACAGCTTGCCTTAATGATCTAACTAATTCCTCTTAATAATGAACAAAATTAGCAACTCAAGGAGATATTTGGTGAGATAAGAACGACCTGACTCAAGCAAACTACCGATTCGAAGAGTTTATATGCTAAGTGCCAACGAGGAGCTGTACACCGTTGTGACTTTTGACTACGATTAGACTTTATGGCAAAGTTTACCTATTTTAAGGTTAAAGGTAAATTAACTGATTCTATATTTAATGAAATGCTAGAGTTTTTCCAAAATGTATTTCCCACCGCTAAAGGATACAAGCTCCCACCGTCATACTATGCAATAAAGAAGACATTTAAAACGATCAGGTTAGGGTACGAGTCGATACATGCTTGTGTAAACGATTGCTTCTTGTTTCGGGGCGACGTTAACAAAGATGTGCATTTCTGTCCGGTGTGTAACACGAGTAGATGGAAAGACAGTAACACACCGGGGAAGAAAGTTCCTAAGAAGGTGTTGCGTTACTTTCCGATCATTCCTAGACTACAACGTTTGTACAAGTCTAGTCACACTGCAAAGGAAATGACTTGGCATGCTACTGGAGAAAGGTGTAACAAGCCCGGTACGATGCAACACACCGGTTGATGATAAAGCAGTAGGAAGGACTTTTGACACAAAGTACCGGATTTGCTGCAAAACCAAGAAATGTTTCGATTAAGTTGGCTTCCTGATTGGTGTTTAATCTCCGACACGATCAACCTTAGTCAGTCTTACAGCATGTGGCCGGTGATACTGACAACATACAATCTGCCTCCGTGGTTATGTATGAAAGAGAGTTCTTTCATGCTGACGTTGTTAATTCCTGGCCCTAAATCCCCAGGCAAGGACATTGATGTTTACTTGAGGCCGTTGATTGATGACCTAAAGGATTTATGGGCAAAGCCAGGTGTCGAGACTATAGACGTTGCTAACAAGGCCTTTAAGTTCAATATGAGGCGATGGTTTTATGGACCATCAATGATTTTCCTGCTCGAAGTAGTTTGTCTGGGTGGAGTGGGCAAGGTTACAGGGCATGCCCTACATGTAATGAAGACACTCCATCTGTGCGTGTGTTAGGCAAAATAGCTTATGTTGGCCACAGAAGATTCTTAAAGAAGCCCCATAAATAGAGGAGGTCACTTGAATTCAATGGTGAAACCAAAAACAAAGATCCTCCTAGAGAATTTAACCGGGATGCAATCATGACTCAACTTGCTAGATTGCCCACGCGTGTGAAGGGTAAACATCCGAGGTTTGGGGGTGTGAAGATAAAACGCAATGTTCTTGTCGAGCTGAACTGGACTAAACGATCTATTTTTTACGAGCTTGAGTATTGGTCTTTTCTTACACTAAAACACAATTTAGATGTCATGCATATTGAAAAGAATGTGTTGGAGAGTATCTTGAACACTTTGTTAATGAATGACAAATCTAAAGACACCGCCAAGGCTAGACAAGACTTGAAAAGTCTGGTCATTCGGAAAGTGTGCCCTACCCCTCCCCGCTTGTGGCTCGCCGAAAACAAAAACGGAAGTGGCACGAAGCTCAGGCTGCGTATTCTTTCAAAACCAAAGACAGAAAAACGTTTTGTCAGTTCATCACAGAGTTAACCTACCAGATGGGTCGGATCCAACTTCAAGCACAAAGTCACCGATAATGATACCAATATAACGGGCCTGAAGTCTCATGACTGTCATATAATGATGCAACGTTTACTTCCTTACGGACTTCAGCAATACTTGCCCCCAGACGTTGCAAAACCACTAATCGAGCTATGTTTATTCTTTAAGCAAATCTGCTCTTAAACTTTGATGGTGATGACATATTGAAACTCAGAGTCAAGTGATTCGATATTTTGTGCAATCTCGAGCTCATAGATCCTCCTATCTCTTCTTGACATTATGATTCACTAGTTATCCATTTACCTCTAAGGCTATTTTCGGCGGGCCTATTTCGCACCCGGTGGAGTAATCCATTTGAAATATATATGAAGAAAGCGTAAAAAATTATGTTCCGAAATAAACTAAAAGCCGGAAGGTTTCAGATTGCAGAGGGTATGTTTTAGAAGAAGCATTGACTTTTAGCTTCTCATTATTTTCAGATGTTATACCACACAAACGAAATTTAATCGTCCCGACCGTAATGTGGATTGCCCTCCTCCAACGTGTCAGTTTCATGTGTTCAAATCACTATGTAAATCGATTAGTTTACGGTCGGTTATTTGTATTGATCACCAAGAATTGAAGAAAGTGATATGGTATGTACTTCACAACCATCCTGAAAATAGACACGTACCAGGGCCAATTCAAGAGGTACATGGCTTTTATTTGAAACTTCTTTTTCTTAACTTATCTAGTTCGAGCGACTTATTCTAACACCCATGAACATTTATTTTAGTGAATTTCCTGATAACGACATGAAATAAGCATTCCCCGTCTGAGGTTGTGGAAGCAGTAACACTTAGAATTATTGTGTGTATTTAACTATAAAAATAACGACATCATATTTTGTGTTCTCTATCTAATCCTATCTTCTTCATAGATCCGTCAACGTCACGTAGACAATGACCCAGGTGTTAGCGAAAGCAGCGAGTTATTCGCTTTGGCTTGTGGACCATCACAAACTCCAATCTCAGTCAACTCTTGCGTAGTCAACGGTGTGAGGTTTGTCGTGCACAGCCGCGATAACGTCGCACAACTCAAACAGCGTCCTTTGTTCGCCTTTATCCGACTGAGAAATGGTATAATGGTCAGCTTGAACAAATCCTTGAGTTTTCGTATTTGTCGTTCAAAAAAAACTTTTTGTTTTTGAGGTTAAGTGTTCGACACTAGCCACAAATACGTATGAAAAAATCTTGTCATTAGAAAACCACATCACACAATACAAGGCTAATGGTGAGGCATTTAAAAATATCAATACAAAGTTCTCCGCAACACAAAGTCAAACAATGCATCTAACCTTGAAGATATGCCAGACGACCACTCGGTTGGAAGGTCGTCGAACATGTTAGTCATAAAAAGTTTTCGATCGGGGGTGTCATTGTGGTAGAGGACGACCCTGATGTTATACATGTCGACAACTCATCTGATCTCGCACTTTCTACAAGTTTGAATGACTTGGAAATTGCGGCCTTGCATATAGATGGTCAATCAATAGATGTTGACGCACCACCAGATATCATTGATGTTGTTGATGAAGACGATGATATTATTGATGAGGAAGACCCCATTCCTCATGATTTAGCAGATTCTGATGATGAAGACCTCGTCAACCTTGATATTGATGATGGCGTAAATGTTGTTTATTCTAGTGAAGAAGAAGATTGATCTTTAGTTGTAACTTGTAAAAGACACTTATATATTTGAATGAATGAATGAAATTGTCGTGGATGGTTTTAATGTGTATATTTATTTGGATGTGTATGTATTTGGATGTGTGCATGCTTTTATTATTTTGTTCATGAATTTCTATATGTTATCCTAATGCTACTTGTACAGATGTCAGCGGATGTTGCACGGGGTCATGGCGGTGACGGTGGCGGTGATGATCGTCCCCCTTCACACCACATACCCACCGGTTGTGGGGGTTGCTTGGGCAACCGAGGTAAGAATTTCTGGATTATTGTAATACAAGCATAAACTTAATACATTGAATTTGCTTGCCTTGAATTTTTATGACTTTATCACTCACTTGAATTTGCAGGTAAGGGCACCCGAAAACCCAATTTGGGTGGCAGGAGAGCGGGCAGGCAGCATACCCGCCAGGAGACCCGGAACCTCGGGTTAAAGGCCATCACGGATAAAAGTGGCCCCGTCTCAATCCGGTTTGAGTTTGGCGACAGAGAGACCCTGATGCCTCTCGGTGAGCATGCGGCTCATTGGGCCAACTACCTTGGGGAGCTCGTTCGGGAGTTGCCGTTGCACTACCCTTCCTGGCGTCAAGTGCCGGCGGAGCAGAAGGCGGGGGTCATGGCTCGGATTGGGGTAAGTTATTTCATTATCCTTTTATGTTTATTTCATTATCGTGTTCATTTATTTAATTGTGTATATTTATCTAAATTCGTTTATTTATTTATATCATATAAATAAATAAACAAATTTAGATAAATATATAAATTATATCTCTAACTCTGTCTTTGTTGTATATGATTGCAGACCCAGTTTGACATGCGTCCCCACATGGAATCCGATCGCTGGCCACTTATCTATGCGGCCATCCAGCAGCATCTACAAAAGATTTACAATGGCAAGAAGGCTGCTCTTAAGGAAAGGCATTGGATTCCTGACTCGGACGGGACTTACGACCTGGAGCGCATCAGACTATCACGTCCTTCGCACATTTCTGAGGTCAATTGGGATGCGCAGATTGGGTTCTGGAATGATCCCAAGAACCGTGCCCGGGCTGCCCAAAATAAACAAAACCGGGCAAAAAGCAAGGTCGTATGCCGACAGGGATCCCGGTCTATTGCCGCCCTTCGAGATATGCATGTAATAAACATTATAATTATTTTACACATATATAATTAACGCTTTGGTGTGTTGTGATTTTTCATTTTTAATTTGTTTCATCTTATATACGTGTGTATGTGCAGATGGAGAGCTCAGCTACTAGAGAGTACCCGTCGCTGATCCATACCTTCTTCTTGACACATACTGTTAACGGCGTATTCTTGAACCCGGAGGACAAAGCTCTATATGTAAGTTCTGTTTCAAAACACGCACTTTAATGATTTGTCGAGAAATAATGTAGTAACCCGACTAATATATTAACTATCTTCTGTTTTTGTGATTACATAGGATGAGATGCTGAGGCTACAAGGTCTAGGCTCCAACACCGAGACGGGTGTGCCCTACACCGAGGATGAGATAATGGCCATCGTTCGCGGGGGCAAGCAGCGGGGGCACATTCCCGGTGTTGGTAGGGTTTTGCCACGACAGGGCACGGTCATTCCACCCCCGCCTCCATGCACGCACTCCTCTGACGTCGTTAAGCTCAAAAAGAGAGAGAAGGTGCTAACGCGTCAGGTGAACATGTTCATGAGGTTATTTAGGAGTGGCGACAAGTTTTCCCAAATGCTTACACAGCTTGAGTCACAGCCTGAGATAGGTGATGGCAGCGGGACTGGCGGGCCCGGGGATGATGAGCAGGGACATGATGAGGACGACGACGAAGATGGGGAGGATGATGACGATAGTTAGGAGATGTTGGGTAAGTATATATATGTTATTTTGTGTCTTAAGTGTATATTGGCGACCCTTATGTGAATATTTGTTTCCCCGTACGTTTAAAACTTGTCATCTTGGTGAATATTGACTTGTATCTTGCGGATAATGCAAGTTTTGTGACTTCGTCACCCGTTTTGTAGACTATATTGTGTTTATTCGGATTTTGGACGGATTTAGCTTTATTATATCAAATGCGTTGATCGTATTGTGTTTTGGTACAAGTTGTAATGTATTTGGGTAGATTATATAATGGTTTATACAGGTTTGAGTATTGGTAGATTTTTTCCGGAAAAAAATCTGGAAATAGCCTGCTGTGCAGGCAGCAAAATTTTTTTTTTTTGCAGACTTATCCCGGGCGACATGTCGCCCGGGATAAGTAAAACTAAAAATTTATTAAAGAGTATCCCGGGCGACATGTCGCCCGGGATAAGTCTGATTAAAAATTTATTAAAGGTAATCGTCGCCCGGGAAAATTTGAAAAAAATATATATTAAAAATTATCCCGGGCGACATGTCGCCCGGGAAAAGTTAGAAAAAAATATATTAAATACTTTTCCCGGGCGACATGTCGCCCGGGAAAACTCTCCACCGTGGCACTTATTAGTTTGGCTGAAACTTTGTAGGCCCGACAATGTCGCCCGGGTAAGTCGCCCGGGAATGTATCCCCATCGAGCTTTTCCGCTCAACTTTTCCCGGGCGACAGTCGCCCGGAAAAAGGATCCCCAGCGACAAGTCGCCCGGGATACGACTGATTTGTCACTGGGGAATATAGCAAATGTTGTAGTGAGTGTTTAATAGCTTACTTGCTTGTACATTGAGTTTTATTAATAATACTTTTTATTATGAAAGTGTTTTAAAATTTACATTAACAAAGGGTGTTGACCAATTATACGTGGGTATTGATGCACAAATTGATTGTACGTCAATACATCTAGCTTAATACTGTAGTTGTATATGCTTATAATTTATATATAAAAATCTTAAAAAATTGAATGAGAGTTTGCTTTGCGATTTATATGTAGTTAGATATCGAGCTCTTAATTTCATGCAGTTATTCTCCAAGAACCATAGACAAAATGTGCAAAATTCCTGATAAACATCATACTAGCATACCAAAAAATCAAGAATTCAAAAAAAAAAAAAATCAATTTAACAAACTTACACGAACAAAGCAATCATGGAAGTGAAGTCGAAGCAAGCCAGCAGCTTGGCCGATTTCAGCTGCGAGTTCCGTCTCAAGCTGTGATCTTACAATGGACTCGAGTTGAGGACAAGTAGTCTGGTGGAAATCAAAAGACAACCCATCGACCAATGGCGGTAGTGTTTGAGCATCAAAAGCTCTTATATTGTATGATACTAATACAAAAATAAGTGTAGTTGGTAGGCATGAAGCTTTAAGAGAAGCCATTGCTACTTGCTTTAATGTTTAAGAGCTGTGCTTTTTGGGGTGGCTTGTGGTTTATATTTATAGTCATTTCAATTTTCAAGTACTTCATGTACATGCATGGTAATATCCTAAGTCTATGTTTTATAGTTTTAATATACAGCTAAGAATATTAAACTCAAAAACTTTTTAAATAGGTGTTGGGTTTATATTAAAAATATTTTTTTGAAAAGAATCTAATTATAAGTGTTATTATACATGAGGGTCTTATCAGTATATTTTCCGGTTATTTTTTGTTCCTCTTGCAATGCTAACGTTGAATCTGCAAATCATATTTTCTTTGAATATTATTGCTTCTGATTTATGAAAGCTCGTGTATAGATGGTGTGAAATCCCCTTTGTCCAAGCTTTATCCTTCGAGGCGTTTAAAGATTGGTTATCCTCTTAGCATGCTCCTAAAGAAAAGAAACACAGGCTTTTCATCATTTCTTCCTCGGTTCTTTGGTGGCTTTGGAAATTCCGAAATAGTGTTACTTTTAACTCTCAACCGTTGAGGAAACGTGATATTTTTGATTATGTTCGTTCTACTTCGTTTTATTGTCTCCATAACAGAGGCAATTTGATTTTATCCTGGACGGATTGGCTGAATTCCCCTCTAATGACCGCATGTTTGGACAATAGTTGATTGCTTTGTTTCAGAAGGCTGCTTTCTTGTCTCGCCTTCTTCCTCGGGGCTTGTTTGGGGTTTCTTCAATAACCACCTCGGAGTGAAAACCGGTGGCTCGGCCTCCGTGGTGGGGGGTTTTTCTTTTGGCGGAGTGTAATCCGAATGTTCGGCCTCCGTTTCAAAAGTTTTTTCATCCCTTTAGTTTCTCTCGCAGTTAAAGTCCCGGGTTGCATCGTTATGCTTTTAATTTTTGTAATTCATATGTACTTTTAAGTTTCTAGCTCCTTGTTAGATTCTTTTTTTCAATATATTATCAGTCGTTCAAAAAAAATTATGCTTAACCACTGTATACTACCGATTATAGTGCATGATGCAACTCGTTATAAAGGAGTTTATCGGGCATTTTTGGTACCTATAATGGTGTCATACTACACCGGCTTGTGCGTTATAGGTATCACGCCATGATGATAACGAACAGTTTGTGTGTATGAGTTTTTCTATTTTGTTTGATGTAAAGTGTGATTTTTTAGTGGTGTGTTATAAAAATGTTATCAATGAACGTGTTTTGGGGTTCAATGGTGTGAAAATGGTATACGGTCAAAGTTGACCAAGTGTTATGACTTCACTGGTTTTAAATGTATGCTACTCACTATAATAAATGAACTTGATTATCAAGTTTCTATATTGTAGTAGTGATAACCTAATATATTTGAATCATTATCTAAAAAGATACAATTAATTAATGTTCTAAATGTACGTTACAATGTATACAAATAATAATTATATAAATAATAAGAAAATATCATTTAGTAAAAAAACTATCCTTGTGACATGTCGCCGGGGATAATTTTAACCACGCCCCCCCCCCCCTCTCCCCCTCCTCAAATTTTCATTGTCCCGCCATTTAGCTAAACGACAAAATAAATTATTTTCCCCGACGACTTGTCCACGGGGAATGTTGCAGGGGATTTAAAAAAAGCACAAAAACTAGGTCTCGGAAAACACTTGGTAAAAAAAGATAAACAAACCACTCAAAACCACTTGCTCACCACCGGCGATCGATTTGCGCATCACCTCCACCACCACTTGCTCACGCGCACATGAGCACACGAAATCCTCCTCATCCTCTAAACTATAATTATTTCTTTAACCCTCTAAATGATAATTCTTTTACTTCATTTTCTAACCCTCTAAACAGGTTTGATTGGTGGTGGTGTTTGATTTTAGTTTTTGCTTATTAAAGGTTTTGTAGAATTCTAGTAATTTTATGATCAAACCAAGAACAAGAGTGAGATGTGGGTTGTGACGTTAGAGAGAAATTGGATGGAAAAATGGATGAATTGTATAAAGATGGAATATGGAAAAATGGAACAACCAACCATCTCCAAGGCTAGGAGAGGGGTTTATATAGGTCCTATAGGCCGGCCCATGGGTTATGATGGGCTTCCCATGGGTCTTGAGCCGGACTAGATTACTAATCTAATCATTACATAAACTACGAGCTAAGACTGTTACAACTTGGAAGTGACCGACACTTTTTGTGTTTTTAACAATCTCCCCCTAAGGGAGGTCACCCCAATTTACAAAACTTTAAACCTAGCATACTATGCTTCATCTTTAGTCTTTAGCTCGCACTCTTGACTTTCTCTTGAAAATATGTTGTAGTGATCATTGACTTCTAGATTGAGCTTGTTCCTTGAACTTGTATTTGACATTGTGATCTTGAGCATCTTGAGATCATCAACCAAGCATAATCTCTTCGCCATCTTGTAACTTAGCCATCTTGCGGACTTGCGACTTCTGGACCGACATGCTCATACCATTCTTGATTTGTTGACTTGAAAAGCTTTAATGTTGCATCTTTCTTGAAATTCTTTTACGGGTTGATGTAAGAGTAGATGCTAGGTTGGAGTTCCATTTTTTTTTTTTTTTTATGATAAAAAAACGGGGGTGATAACATTGTTAAAGGTATTTTTGTTGACAGGATGTGAAAGGAAATTAGTCCGACCATTGAGGTTGGAGAGTGGTTGGAGTGGGCGGTATATCTAGGGTGCGGTATATCACAGGTGGGCCGGTATATTGAGACGGGCCGGCCTAGGAAAGGTTGGAGTTGGTTGATTATATGGGAAGGGAGGGTTGAGTATGTGAGCCATTCAAGGCTGAGTTGGGGCATAGTTGGCTGTGTCAAAGAAGCAGGAGGCATAACATTGGACGAGTAGGGTTTGGTGCATAGTTAGAAAAATACTCACGTATGGTCATACAATCGTCTCACTATTTTAGTACGCCGCGTCAGCCTTCAATGCAGCAAAATAAGCCCGTTGCTGTTGGTGGAATCCCAATGGATGAGTTAGAAGGGTCGGGCCTCCGCGGTTTGCTTCATTAAGCAACTCGGCCTTCTGGATCTTTTTGCCTCAATAGTCCGATCCAGCTCTCCTCCGACTATTATAGCATCTGGAAATGCTGAGGACGCGCCTGCGAGGAAGTTGAGAGCTCCAACCACCGGTAACTTCCTGCCCTTTCCGACGCATGTTCTGCGGTTTGGTTGTACCGAAACGACCTTCAATCCAAGATATCTTGATCTGATCTTGTACGGGATGACGCCGGATCTAAGAAACCTGATCTTGCATGCTCTTCATATCCAACTGTGAAAGAAAAAGAAAAAAAAGGTTAAAAACAAATAAAATAAGTTATTAAAGAATGTAACGAGTTAAATTACTTACGTATCTCTTCCGGTTTTTTTCGGTCTTAAAAATCCCCAGATATCCGGCCTCGCAGGGTCTTCTCAAGTCTTAATTAGGTCCTGTAATGACCTTTCTGGACTTCTGTACAATATCGAATAAATTATATAACAGCTATAATAAAACAATATAATGCACCTTTAAATATCTCAAATATATTATAAAAGGAGTCTTAGCATATGGTTCCTGCCTGAGCGAATGATTTTCTTCCTTGATGTGGTTAGTATCGTGTTTTCGCTGGTTGGCAGCATTCTGAGACTTCTCGGCCACCCGTTCCGGATGGGACCACCAGTCAATCCGAGTTATTCACTCATTTCGGGTTCTGGTCTCCCCACACTTTATTCGGCGGCAGATGATTCCTTGCCTCCTCGACCGAACCATATCTTGTAAAATGATCAGCCTTGATCCTTTGCTTATTTTTGCGCCAAAGGATCCTCAGTTTCAATTGCAGCCCAAGCTTTCCTCGTCCCCACCGTATAGGGACATATTGCCCATCCCACTTTATCACTGATTATTGTTAGACCAAGAGGCCTGTAGTCGAAATAAGCTCTACTATATAAACATAAACATATGCATTTAAATAAACAAACAATTTATCACATAAACACGCATATCCACAGTCGATAACAGTAAGAATAAAAGTAAAATAACAATTAATACCTCAAGAGTAGGGAAAATATGCGCTTTATACGGCCTCTGGAAGTCTTCCTACTCGCAAGCAAGGGCGAAGGTCCACCCAGCTGTTTCCCCCATTAGACTATTCAACATGCTTGGCATATTCGCCTGTAGGATGGAAACGTTCCAAGCAATCGCCGTAATCAAGCCGATCGTCAAGGTCGTTGGTATTTTGTCTAAAAACGGGGCACCTCCTTAAGGACGCATTCCCGGTCCGATACGGCAGGGTTGGAACCTACAAAGATAGTTAGTGAGTCATGAAATTCAGTAAAGCAATTAAAAATAATCAGTGTTTAAAATATTAAATAAACACAATTTCTTACTTTCGCACTGGGCCGGTACGGGCCGTCTGGGTGGAGAACCACCGGCATCCCCACCGTGTGATCTAGGAAATACGCACGCCATCTGTAAAATAACAAGTACAAGAACAGACACAGTTTACGTGAGGATCCTATTATATGCTATACCATCAAATTTTTATAAATAATTTACAACATTTTAACATATCAAAACAAATCCACTTCAAATAAAAATACACATTTAAAATATAAAAACAATTCCATTCAAATGCAAAATTACACATTTTAAACATATAAAAAAATCAATTCTATTCAAGAAAAATTACACATTCTAAGCTTATAATAACTGTTTCATTCAAACTTACATCTGTAAGATCGATGGTCATCTTTCACGAATCATCGCTAGAGTAAACCTTCTTCATCATTTAGTTACGCTAGGGTTCACTTCATCAATCATCAGACACTTACAAACATCATCTTTCATCATCAAGGGACAATGTGCAACTATCAGCATCTTCAGCATTGCCTTCATTGCTATTAGCATTGTCAATCATTAACTGTGGGGCGTCACTTTTCGATTCAGAATTTTATACTCAAATCGTATGCCAAAATTAGTCAATTCAACCAGTACAGTGTAAACTTTTGATGAACTGCTAAACCATGTTAATAACATTCTTGATCGGACTCTGCCACGTCTCGATGATAAACATGTTCGACGACCTTCCAACCACGTGGTTGTCTAGCAAGGTCTTCAAGGTAGAATACTTGTGTTACTTGTGAAATTCCCTATCAGTCAAAATATGTTGTATGCCATGTTCAATGTAAGAACGCATGTTGCGTGTCGTAAGGTTCTTAGCGGTTAATGTGTCAAAAACACTTTACATCGAAACAGACAACCTTACGGTTGCCGATAGGAATCGGTTCAGGTGAATGCGGGTACTTGTGGAGGTAGCGGAAGAAATCGATTCACCGTGTATTTCCATCGTGGTATAAATGTGGTCAAAAAACCCGTAAGAGATATGTGTACCTCAAGAATTTCGAGGGTAAACAGTATTATCGATCACGGTTTTACAACATCGACTTGACATGGGCAATGGATCTTTTGTAGTGATGGGGTGCAAACAAGGCTTACAATTGCTTGATGAATGACAAAAAGACGCATCTAAAATATTTCTTCGGATTACGATTGGGATATAGTGGTCAACTCTTATCAATTGTCATAACTGCGTTGCAAATTAACATTTTCAAATAATGATTTTTATTTTTTTATACAAAAGGTCATTAACAAATATGGATCTGTTCTGTTTACCTAAGTGCAAGTCTATGGTAGGCCCATTCTTAACCACTCTTTGAATGTTTCGTCTCATACTATGAATGCTGTATAAAACCTCGATTTACTATTTGAGAAAATTTCGGCAGCATTTCCCCTCAACTCCCCAAATATGTGTTTAAAGACATATTCGTAGGAGTAAAGGAGAAACACTGTCGAAATCATCTCAAAAGTAAACCAAAATTTTACGCATTCAATATCCTTAAATGAGACTAAACATTCAAAAGCTTCGTCCTCAAACACGGGACTTTCGAAAATTAATTTCTAAAAAATTAATTTCGGAAGGGTTTTCTATAGGTTTGATTAAACTTCGGACGGGGAATTTTTTGAAATTATCACTATAATCCTAAAACATTTCTTAAAACAAATACCGAAATTCATATCAAGTTATAACAAATACAAAAACAGATACAAACGACATGCCACCGAGGATACCAAAAGAAAAAAAAAAAAAAAATTACCTTTTCGTCGGTGAGGACCGGCGTGGTCGGTGTGGACACGGTGTGGTCGGCTGCGGTCGGGTGGACCGGCCTGGTGGTCGGCTCACGGTCGTCTGTGGTCGGCTGCCACAGTCAAACAACAACAATAAACTTTCATTAGCACTATCAAAACGAATTATAATCAAGAAACATTCTAACAACCACTAATATACTGTTTTTATAATTAACAAAACCAAAAACCCAAAATAAAAAAATTTATAAAAAACGAATTTAATTAACCCTTTTACCGAAAACGATTATAATCACGAATAAGTATAAGAATTATGATTTAGTGGGTTTTGAAGTTAAGAATTATGATTTAGAGGGGTTTATAATTATGGTGGTGGCTGTGGAAATTGTGCTCCTGTGAGTGGCTGTGGTGGTGGTGGGTTATGCAGTGGTAGTGGCGGTGAGTAGTGGTGACGGCGGTGAGTGGTGGTGGTGGAGTATAAGTGTTTGATTTTTGCTGTTTTCGATCTGTTTTTGGGGTGGAGTATAAAATGGTTTTTGTGTTTTTGTGGTAACTCTTCGAGTGTTAATAGATATTTGGTAACATTTAGGGTCGACAATGTCGATCCAACTTGGTTTTTATATAAATATTTAGCATGTATTTTGGGTCGAAATACTTCTATTTTTTGGAGTCGAAAATGTCGACCCTTAAAAATATGGTGCAAAATTAGGGTCGAATTTATGTGCAGTTTTGGGTCGACATTGTCGGACCTAAACTCTTTTAATATAAAACCATTTGGTTTAATGATATGGGGTTGTTAGTTAGGTGAAAATTTTCGTAAATTTGGGGGGAAATGTTAGGGTCGACATATTCTTGCAATTTTGGGTCGAAAATTCGACCTTAAACTGTTTAATACTAATACATATAATAACTTATTTTTATAAAATATATAACTTTTATAAAAATATAAAGTGGTTCGTTTCGGCCGGGTCGGTCCGGTTCTCGTTTCGTATATAATTATTATATAAAATGATTTTTTATAAAATATATAATAACTTCTTTTATAAAATATATAAAACTTTTTATAAAAAAAATATATAATTGGTTCGTTTCGGCAGGGTCGGGTCGGTTCTGTTTCGTATTTAATAATATATATAAAATGAATTTTTTATAAATATATAATAACTTTTTTATAATATATATAACTTATATAAAAAAATATAAATTGGTACGTTTCGGTCCGGGTCGGTTCCGGTTCCTGTTTCGTATATAATTATTAATAAATATATTTTTATAAAATATATATACTTTTTTATAAAAATATATAACGTTTTATAAAAAATATAAATTTTGGTTCGTTTCGGCGGGTCGGTCCGGTTCCTCGTTTCGTATATAATTATTATATAAAAGATTTTTATAATTATTTAATAACTTTTTTTAAAATATATAACTGTTTATAAAAAACATTATAAATTGGTTCGTTGCGGCCGGGTCGGTCCGGTTTCCTCGTTTCGTATATATTTATTATATAAAATGATTTTTCAAAATATATAATAACTTTTTTTAAAAATATATAACTTTTTATAAAAAATATAAATTGGTTCGTTTCGGCCGGGTCGGTCGGTTCCTCGTTTTTCGTATATTCATTATTATATAAAATGATTTTTTATAAAAGATATAATAACTTTTTAAAAAAATATTTAACTTTTTATAAATAATAATATTTATTGGTTCGTTCGGCCGGGTCGGTCCTGGTTCCTCGTTGTTAGTATATATAATTATTATATAAATGATTTTTTATTAATTATTTAATAACTTTTTTAAAAAATATATAACCTTTTTATAAAAAATTTAAATTGGAGTTCGTTTCAGGCAGGGTCGGTCGGTTTCCTCGTTTCGTATATATTATTATATAAACTGTTTTTGTATAACTTATATAATAAACTTTTTTATAAAATATAACTTTTTATAAAAAATATAAATTGGTTCGTTCCGGAGGGTCGGTCCCGGTTCCTCGTTTCGTATATAATTATTATGGTTTATGGGGGTTTGTACATTAGCCGTTCAACGGAAGAGTCGATATAGGTATGGGTTGTTACATTAGACGTACAAGGACGAGTCGATATGTTTATTGGTTATTACATTAGACGTTCAAACAGACGAGTCGAGATGTTATGGTTTATACCATTAGACGTTCAACGGAAGAGTCGATATGTTAGGGTTATACGTTAGAGGTTCAACGGACGAGTCGATATGTTAGGGTTATACGTTAGACGTTCAACGGACGAGTCGATATGTTATGGTTGTACATTAGACGTTCAACGGACGAGTCGATATATTAGGGTTATACGTTAGACGTTCAACGGATGAGTCGAGATGTTAGGGTTATACGTTAGAGGTTCAACGGACGAGTCGATATGTTAGGGTTATACGTTAGAGGTTCAAATGGACGAGTCGATATGGTATGGTGTACATTAGACGTTCACAGATTGAGTCGTGATGTCGAGGTGTTTATACGTTTGACGTTCAACGCGAGATGAGTCGATTTGTTAGGTGTCTGACGTTATAGAGGTTCAAAATAAAAAAAAAAAAACGTTACTGAGTTAGGGTTCAATATTAGAGGTTCAACGTATGAGTTAGGGTTACACATTAGAGGTTCAACGTATGAGTTAGGGTTACACATTAGAGGTTCAACGTATGAGTTAGGGTTCAACATTAGAGGTTCAACGTATGAGTTAGGGTTCAATATTAGAGGTTCAAAGTATGTGTTAGGGGTACACATTAGAGTTACGTATGAGTTAGGGTTCAATATTAGAGGTTCAACGTATGAGTTAGGGTTACACATTAGAGGTTCAACGTATGAGTTAGGGTTACACATTAGAGGTTCAACGTATGAGTTAGGGTTCAATATTAGAGGTTCAACGTATGAGTTAGGGTTACACATTAGAGGTTCAACGTATGAGTCACTGTTAGACATTAGAGGTTCAACGTACGAGTCAGGGTTCAATATTAGAGGTTCAACGTATGAGTTAGGGTTCCATATTAGAGGTTCAACGTATGAGTTAGGGTTCAATATTAGAGGTTCAACGTATGAGTTAGGGTTAGACATTAGAGGTTCAACGTATGAGTTAGGGTTAGACATTAGAGGTTCAACGTATGAGTTAAGGTTCAATATTAGAGGGTTTTCAACGTAGTGAGTTTAGGTTAGACTTAGAGGTGCTAATTACTCCCGCCAAATACTCCGCCAAAAAACTCCGCCAAGATTTACTCTCTGCCAAGCACTCTTCTTTACCATAAAAGCAGGGTTAGACATATGAAAGGTTCAACATATGAGTCAGGGTTAGACATTAGAGGTTCAACGTATGAGTTAGGGTTCAATATGAAAGGTTCAACGTATGAGTCAGGGTTAGACATTAGAGGTTCAACGTATGAGTTAGGGTTCAATATTAGAGGTTCAACGTATGAGTTAGGTTCTGAATATGAAGGTTCATCGTATGGTCAGGTTATACATTAGAGGTTCAAAAAAAATACAACGTATGAGTTAGGGTTCAATATTAGAGGTTCAACGTATGAGTTAGGGTTCAATATGAAAGGTTCAACGTATGAGTCAGGGTTAGACATTAGAGGTTCAACGTATGAGTTAGGGTTCAATATGAAAGGTTCAACGTATGAGTCAGGGTTAGACATTAGAGGTTCAACGTATGAAGTTTAGGGTTCCAAAATGACTCCCGCACAAAAAATACACCGCCAAAAAACTTCCCGCCGCAATTAAAAAAAACAAAAATCCCGCCAAATATTCCCGCAAGCACTCTTCTTTACCATAAAAGCAAGATAGTATCTTTATCCTCCCAAGCACACACAAATCTTATCTCACAAACACCACCACATTCCCCACACCTCGATCAAACTGCCACCAGATGGAGCGTATATCAAACTTTTAATGTGCACGTGGTGAAGAGGGGATGCGGTGTTGCGAACATCAAGCAAAACCTTACCGTTATGGTAAACAATAATACGCATGTCCTTATTCAAAGCGTGAATATCAAACTATTTGTTATGTAATATACAATAATTTGTTTCAGAAAAAAAAATGGGATTTTTTTTTTCCTTAGTGATTTCCTTACTACGTAACAGCCAGGAAAACATGATCACTAGGATCCAGATGATGTTGAATGTGTAACCCCAGCTCATACATTGAACCTTTAATGTGTAACCCTAACTCATACATTGAACCTCTAATGTGTAACCCTAACTCATACATTGAACCTACAATGTTGAACCGTAACTCGTACGGTGAACCTATTATGTTGAACCCTAACTCATACATTTATAAAAAGGCCACTTCATAAAAAGGCCACTTTGTGTTATTGTTTCATGTAAGTATGGCTGTTCAAGCACAGTTTTTAGAGATGAAAAGGCATCCCGAGAACCACACACTTGAGTCAGCTGCAATACTTCACGAGATCTATAATGGGATGGGAAACCTTAATATGGAGTAGTTTTTCATTAAGATAAATCAATCTAGCATTTGGAATGTATGAGTTATGCTTTAATGTTTGAGTGTTTATCGATTTCTAATGTAATTTGATGTTTTAATAATAAACGTTAATCGATTTGGTCATTCCGTGTATTATGATTACATATAGTGGTAGCTAGGAGTAAAATTCAGTTAACTTTGAAGTAAATTTAGTTAGTATGTGGAATATTGGACCGAAAATAGCCTAAAAACGTAGTTTGTTTAAAAGTCAAACGAACATCCCCAGCGACATGTCGCTGGGGAAACTAAGCCCAAACCCGAAAATATGTTAACTTATAAACGGGCCAGCCTAATAAATAAGCCTGTTAAGTTTCCCCAGCGACATGTCGCTGGGGAAAGTTGTACAGTTCAAACGCTACAACAATTATGGACTAATTACGCACTAAACAATGAACAAAAGTATCCCCAGCGACATGTCGCTGGGGAAATACTTGCGGGATGATTTCCCGCTTAGATTTTCGCTGAATTTTTTTATCAAATTTCATGAAAATTTTCCCCAGTGGGGAAAAGTTTCAATAACATTTGACTAAAAATTCAACGAGAAAAAGTGCCACGTCGGAGTATTTTTGTCGTTTAGTGACTTTTCCCCAGCGACATAAGTCGCTGGGGAAAAACGCACTGGGGAAAGGGGCTTTTGTTGTAGTGCATGTTGATTTCATTGGCTTTTCTAGGTGGAGTATTTGTTGAATGTTTCTAGTGGCCCTATTCGAGATTAAAGCTTTGTTTCTTGTGGTCTCTATTTGAATGGGAGCCTTGATGTTCTATCGAAATTGACCTGCATACAAGTATCAACCTGCATTACATGATTAAGTTTTCGATAGTGTATGCATGTGTCAATATCATGCACCAGAGCATCATATTCCGAATGTACATCAACAGTAAACAGAGATAGACATCATGCCCTTGAGGTATTTTGCACAGTCTTAATCATTAAAAGCTATATATCTTTTTCCATGTGTTACCAGCTTGACCAATGTTAAAATAGCACTAAAGTTAACTTAAATTTCTGTGAGCACTAATGTAACAGCCCTTGTGGCCACGGAGCTTCACCTGTGCCAAAGAGCAGTCACCCTTCGGCTCGCAATGTCGAGTTGGAAACCCTAGTAACTCAAAAAAAATGCAACAGCCTGTAGAACTCACTTGTGACAGGTATACAGAAGGTAGAGGAAAATGTGAAAGGGTTATATTTTACTGAATAAAACTTAGGCAATTTATAGCCTCTACAAAAGAAACGTGGGAACTAATGTTCCTAAAGACTAGGTAAGTGAAACCTATTCTACCCCATGTACATTCAGTTATATAAAACTTGGTCAAACTAAATACCAAGTCATACTTATAAACCTACCAACTAAGACATACTTTAACTTATAAAACGTTACACACTTATTAATTCCATAATCCAGCCATGCCATGCATATATACGTGATACGTGAACCCGTCACATAAACGATTAAGCCAACACAGCCGAGAAAAATAGGATGTAGACAGTTATTGAGAACTATGATGTGGATAGTCATACTATACCTTTATCCGATGTTAGAGAGACCGCTTCTAGAAAGACCTCAAAAACTATTAACGCTTTGTTATTTAAATTTATTTTCAATTCCCCTACTTTTATTTTTTCCTGAACACCATACAAGTTATAAAAAGCCCTCTATTACTGGAAAGTTTACCTTGACTTGGTTTTATAGTATTATCAAATAGATCCAATAAGGGCCCATACTGAAAGTCTCTTTGGCCCAAATGTCTGTTTCATACTTTCATTACATATTTACATAGATGGAGTTTTATGCATATGAAGCTCTCTTTTTGACCAAAAATGGCACCAACTTAGTTAATCATCAACATAATGGCACACTGTCAATGTTCTAAAGCCATTTTATTACATCAAATTAAACTAGTCAAAATAACTTGACTAGAAGTGAATGACCTTTCAGTACATAATAACAATGGCTACCAATCTTCACACACATTGGGAAACTTACTATAAGATCAGAAACTCAATACACCTGATTCATAAAATTTACACCTCTCTCATTGACATGTAAAACAAATGAGACTGGCTTAAAATCCTTCGAGACAACTTTTGTGTTGCCAATATCAACAATTGGATACACCGATAGATTTGGTACCGAGACAGGCATCAACTGCTTCATTTACGGTGAGAAAGATACAATCACTTCCAACTTTTTCAACGAATCCAGCTATTTTTAGCTTGTGGATCACTTTCCATCTTGGATTGGCGATGGCTAGCTGTAAGCAAACAACGAGAAACACTTAATGGCATGGCAACAACTAAGGAGTTTAATGTCGATAAGTGAAGTGCTTGAAGGTCTTACATGTATGTTTCTTGAAACCAATTTCTTGTACATTTCTTCCAAAGCAATAATTCCTGAAGAGTCGATGCTTATGACACCTGAGACGTCAAAAAGACGAGGAATTTATTTTAGAGCCAAGTATCAAATAACGATAACTATTACGCATTAACTGGTAATCTAATTAAACACGCACTTGACATGTCTAGGATGATTCCAGTAATTGGTTTCTTTGCCACTTCCTTTACATTTTCTTCGGTCACACATTTGGTTATCCTGCCGTCAAAACCAAAATGTGAAAATCATGTTAATTGAAAATTGGTTGCTTATATATGAAAGAATAGATAGAACACGAACTACAAGTACTTTTCTTTAATGGGATTCGCGTTTGCAAAACAAAACGAGCCAGAGTTGAGACGGATTATGCTAATGCCAGGTACATCTAGAACACCAGGATATTGTGCCTTGTCACAGAAGATGTCTGTTCCTGGAAGCCTTCCTAATTCTTCGATGCCCGGTCTAATGGCATTAAGGATTAATCTTCCAAATGAAACACACACCTGCATATCATACGATATGATTATCATCATTTAAATATTTCCAATGCTAATTTAAAAACTAAGATCATCTGTTTAAAAGGCATATAGTACGTTATAAACCACGCTAAAGGTTTATGAACCAACAGTAACACAAAAAAAGATTTTCATATTGGTAAAAATCAGTGGAACGCAGTATTAATAAATGTTTCCCAAATTTGTAAATATGGGTAAAAAAAATTACAGTAATAGATACTTTTTTAAGCTAATATCAGTAAATATATACTGACACATTTTTGTGTCACTAGGCTATGAAACTTATTCGTTAATGAATTCATCATTGGTTGTTACAAGTCTATATAATTATGCATACTTTTTATGTTCATCTTCTAAAGATTCTCTAATCATGCATAGCTTTTTGGTCATTTAGTCCAACGAATATTTTTATTAGAGAAAAAGGGTAAATGAAATCTTCTTCGAATTCATACATACAACTTGTGACGCTAACGTCAAAATGATTGATATTATTCAAATAAAGGCGGTTGCATGTGATAGAATTAGAACGTTTGAATAACTATTTTAAGGGATCTTAATTATTTGTTGTTAATTAATCTCTATTAGAAACAATATTTGTGTGGATATAGATAATGTAGTTGTAGTTAAACAATAATAATGGACAGACAAATCATGTCAGCATTGTGTAAATTTCATTGAACATTCAAATATAGAATACTATAATGTGTTAGACAAAACATCTTTAACAAGACAATTCTTTGCAATTTTAATTGTTTGAAACAATTAGAAACCAAATTATATCCAAGGTCATCCAATCATCTTAATCATACAGATTAGAAAATGATTGGAGAGGTTTAAAGAATCTTAATTATTCAACGAACACTAATAAATAATTATTCATTTCAACGTTCTAAACCCATAGGCCATATCCAAGATCATGATACTTTTGCCACTAGTTTTTTGAAGCATTTTTAGCAACTTGCTATACCAAAAGTAATTAAGATTCACAATCGACCATAAGTGAACTAAAAATCAGGATCAAATAAGACGTCATATATTCATGAAACGCATTTGGAGTAGGAAGTACTGACGCAACTTTTGTAAATCTGATTCGCAACTTTAAATTATTGAACATATTCACACTTAGTGATGGAACTGGTTGTTTTGTAGTGTTAATTTTCATAAAAACTATGATTTTTGTTAAATGTCCCGGTTAAAAATATACAGTATGTGTTTATAGTTCTTGTTTAGTTAGTACTTCAATGATACATGAAAAGTGAACTTAAAATTTTATTCAAAGCCTTTATATTACTGTTAGAAATTATTTGTGCACACAGTCTCTTGAGTCATGGTTGCGTCACTATTCACACTAAAGTTGTAAATCAATCATCCTTACTTCATTACGGATTCTCAAGTCAGGATACTACTATTTCAAGTGGAAAAATCAGTAATAAAAATAATAATTTGTAGGAAGTATAGGAATCTTACAGCAACTAAAAGACCGATCTCAACGGATGCAAATAGTACACCAAAGAAGGCGCCAATGCATGCAAGGAAGTCCATTTTGTCGACTTTCCAAATATGGTATGCTTCGTTGTAATCGATTAACCCAGGAAGAGCAGACAAGATGATTGATGCAAGAATGGCTAGAGGTGTGTAATATAACAGCTTTGTTAAGAGTTGTAACGATATGAACACAGTTATCGCCATTACTATATTTGATACCGTAGATTGACACCCTGCACTAAAATTTACAGCAGTTCGTGAAAATGATCCTGCAATGAATGAAAAACGTATGGTCATTTATGTTAGATGAAACAGTATGATATGATCTGAATATGTTGATACTGTTTAGGAATATAGGAATTGTTTATATCATATGGTTACCGGTGGAAACATAGCAAGAAGACATTGATCCAGCAAGGTTCATGCAGCCCATAGCTAACATTTCTTTGTTCCCGTCTAGGTTATACCCTTTGATCGAGGCAAAAGATCGACCAACAGCAACAGCTTCCTGTAAGAAGTTACATAAAGAATTAGGAATACCCATGTGAAATATTTAGTGACTGACATCTTTGTTAGTAAATTAGAGTCGTAAACTAGTTAATATTTCTCTCTAGCTGCTGGATAGATTTTCTAGATCGATAATAAAATTCTTGGAATGAAGTATTTTTATTATAGGGAATCACCGTTAACGCGATGATGGCACAAATGAAACCGGCTTTAGCTGCTTCACCAAGGTGTGGACCATTGAACTCCAGTTGGTTGAGTGAGCTTGGATTTAATCCTCCTTTAAAATGTTTAATGATTTTTACCCCATGTTCATCTGCTCTAGTTAAGTATACTATCAAGGTGGATAAAATGACCGATATAACTGGAGAAATCGCTGGTAACCAGAATAACTTCTTGTTCCTTTTTCCCTGGAATGTTATCAAGTTAATCATCCGGCCAGAGACGAGAAAGTGATTCAGTTATGGCCTATAAATGATTGATTAGTCTTACTATATTTACTTACTATGAATCTGGTAATGAGGATGAAAATAAGGAAGGAACATCCAATAACGAAATTTAAAGGATACCACTGCAAAGGAAGAAATATTCGTAAGTTCTAGATGAAAAATAACAGATTATATAATTCACAAGTTGAAGCAAATGCGTACTGAAGTGTGAAATGATTTAATGACGGCATCTAACACTGAGACCACGTCAGTTTTAGTCGTAAAATGACTAATTCCGAGTAAACTTTTCATTTGTTGAAGACCTATAACAATGGCTGCACCTGCCATAAAGCCTACAATCGCCGCATGTGATAGAAAATCAATTAGAAATCCTAACCTGCAACCAAAGTTATCGGTAATCAGAAAAAACAAAAGGTTGTACAAATTTACAAAAAGCACATTAATTTCGACGTGAAGTAGTACCTAAGCAATCCAAAAAGTGCTTGGAAGGTTCCCGTGAAGAATGTGACGGTGAACACAAGTTTCATGTATGAAACAGGATCAGCTACCGGATCAACTAGTTTTGAGATCATCGAGGATATTAGTAGTGACACCACAGCTACTGGACCGATGGCTAATTCTTGTGAGGTTCCCATTACAGAATATATCAAAGGAGGGATAACACTTCCATCTATAAACACATCCATCGTTTAATCAAAATAAGCGTATATAAGTAATATAACATTCAATATTTACACCTACGTGCCTTTGGAATTTGGATTAGCGATACCAAAAGTGTCCAGCCAATTAAGGACATGTCTATGCATGTGTGAGTGTGTTTCTTGAACTAAATTTTCTTACATAATTGCAAAATGGTAAGAAAGAAAACAAGATGTTTAACTTACATAGGCCATATTGAGGAGCTAGATTAGCTAATGCTGCATATCCAATACTCTGCAAGAGTTCAAGAGAAATAACTTTACAGCCAAATATTATAAAGTTTTAGTGTGTGTTTATGTGTATATTGATTGAGAAATGTACCTGAGGAATGCTGAGGCTAGCAAGAGTTAATCCCGAAATTAAGTCATTCTTAAACTTCGAAGCTGTATACTTTCTACCCCAAATAAGTACAGGAAAAACGCTACTTAAAACCACTATGATACGTTCACAATGTGACTCCTTCTTCTGAGACGACGATGAAGAACGTGCATTGTTTCTTTGAGGGAATACTGTCTTTTTTATGGAACCAAATATATGTTGGCAAAATCCTGGAGGGTCTGGAGAATTAAGAACCCATTTGGTACTCGGGTTCTTTATGTGAGAATCAACTTCATGACTCTGCTCGTGGTGAAGATCGGCCCTCATTGTCTATAGTGTGCGCGTGCAGCGAATGGAGTTGGTTGGGAAAGACAATGGGTTCTATGAAGTGTTTGGTGATACTATAGCTGTATATATGGTGCTTTAGATGGTATCTAATCCTACTATGTGATAAGGACACAACAGAGAAAATGTATATAGTTTTTAGTTATTTAATATAAGTAGATACAAGATTTTTTAGGCTTCAGATGGTTGCTTCAACTTATTCTCAGTTCAGACATATTATGTGAATATGTATTCTAATGAAGGCAAAACCTATGAACTATTTTAGTGGGACCCCCCAGATTTTAGGGTCAATATCTGCTTGGGCAAGATGTTCAAGCAATAAAATATAGTATAATGGAGTATATGTAAGATATATGAGGCATTGCCTTGATGGTTTTTGGTCTAGCATCATCCAAATTATAACTAGCTAATTAATATGCTTTGTCAGCTGTGAACTGCCCCAACGATTATGGTTCAAAGTTCCGATAGATACAAGAATACGTCGAACTTAAATTTCTAGTCCAGAAATATGAGATGAGATTGATTATGGTAGTCCTATTTAACTATCCTCTGTTTCACAGGTTTCTTGCCAAGCCAATTGTTCTTTAACATGTTTGATGTGTACCATGATGGATAAAGGTTATATTACTCAATGAACTGTAAAACAATAAGGACAGAATTATTGCAAACAAACAGGAATGGATTAATATTGGAATTAGATAATTTTGTTTGACGACCACTATTACACTGATTTATACTAATCTACGTGTGATTTGTGTCTGTTACTCTTGATCCTCAACATGGTTCTTCTCTAACTGTTTTATAATTGTCAACTAATACAAAATCACTCTACTGCTAATAACTACAACTACGGGGTGTTTGGCATAACTGTTTTAACCCATGTTGACCCATTACATATAATTAAATTCGACCCATAACTAAACTAATACTAATAATCTTGTAACGTACAAATTAGGCATACTATGTAATTTGCATGCTTAAACATATTCCCCCTCTAATTCATTATGCAAGTTCCTTTCATTCTTGGATCTTCAGTTTCTTCACACAATGATTTCAAAGTCATTGCTATCAATGATACTCCCTTGCTCTGCATCCTCCTCTATGTTGCTCTCTAATTTGACTCCAAATTGTGTCTTGATGATCAAGCCATTCTCATGTGCTTCCTCTATGGGCAGCCTTCCTTTGTCTTGACCATGTGGGTATATCTCCATTAGCACCGCTACTTTCTAACCACGTCTTTCAGGCTTCTTATATGATACAAAGTCTTACTCTGTTGTTTCATAGTACACCTGCACCATATCTATGAACTTTTTATTTACCTGTCCTCTGGCTTCTCCCATCATCCTCAGTCAAAAACCGTAAATAGAAACTTTTTTCCACTTGTCAACTGTTGACACATAGATTGCTCAAAGGTTATATATTATTATTTTGCTAGACTCAACAAATTTATTTCCACCACTCCTACTCTTGGTGGTATCTCATCTAGCCTCTCATAGTTAAGGTAAACCAGATATAACCACTTAACCATTTCCACAAACTTTCTACTGAAGATCTCCCAATTCTTGTACACCAAACTGTCTTTCTTCAACAAATCCATGAAAGACAAAAACCTTGAAAGTGAATTTACTTTCAAAGCATATAATGATCCATTTCAACTTATGTATTCATCATCATCATAATTGTAACGCCCGCCTTTTTCTGAGCGGTTAAATCTCTATATTTACCTTCTTCAGCGGAAGCGTTTTCTTTTAGTCTACTCGGTACTATCAATTGATTCTAAGCAGCTTATCTGGTTGCAAAAATTTTTATAGAGTTTTTGGGGTAAGCCAATATGGCATTGTTGAGAATTCTGGTTTCTAATACAAAAATTTTTATAATCCATACTCTTTTAGAATATTAATCGTAATTGTAAAACAATCATGCAATTTGTTCAATTATCATATAAGTGTTATTCAATTGCCACATATTCTTAATCGTTTCCATTATCAACAATATATATAAACTAACAATTCAACTTAGATCACATTCCAACATGTATCAACATATATCAACTATTCACATTCCGTTTCGATTCAAAGGTTCCAAGATTTAACACATCACCGTTCGTTCAACGGTTCCACCATTTCATTTTATTACCCATTCGGTCAACTGGTTCAACAATTCATATTATTAACGTTCGGTTACAACGGTCAACATTTACTATTATTCACGTTCGGTTCAACGGTTCCCAATCCTCATTATTTTTTCACTTCACCAATTTAAAATTTATTACCAATATATTATCTATAACAATTTTCAACAACTCATTCGTTATTTATCAAACGATTCAAACACGTAGCAATTAATGATCGTTTAAACAAGTTTGCATGATATTATATTTCAATAAAAAGTGCAAACCAATTTAAAAGCACATGAAAACTCACCTGATAATTGCTCGTAGTGAAAGTTCACTCGTTTTGAACAAAGTCTCCTACAAGTAGAATAACATCCCATTAAGATTTTTCACAAGTTCAATACTAGAATCCTTAGTTAAATAGAAGTCCTAGTTGATCGGTCGAGTATTCAATTAAAGCCTAACTAACGTTTTTATAAAAATTTACTTACATGAAGCTAATGCTCAAATATTTTAAGAGTTACCATTATCTCAGTTTTACAACTTTATTAACATTACAAATGCTAACATGAGGAACTTACATGTGTGTTTCAAGCACCCTTCTTCTTTTCTCACAAATATATCTCTATTCAAATTGCTCTATCATTAATGTATACGGGACACTTTAGCAAAGTTACGAAGTCCGCATCAAGCCGTAATTTAAGACGTCTTATAAATACTTCTTTGTAACATGGCATAAGCTAGACATCAGGTCATTCGCTACTTTGTTTTCTTTCTTTCCTATTTTTGTCTCACATCAGAAGACATACAAATCCCAGTTCTCGTCTTTCTTTGTTTATACATTTGTTGGCCTATTTTTTTAACCATACAATCTTCCTATAGGCTCTTTATGCCTTCATGATTAACTATAATCAATTTTCTCAATGGCTTACGTTTTCTCAATGGCTTACATAGCATCAGATTATCAAGCAACCAAGTTTCAATTCACCCACTTTCTTTGCTATTGTTTTCTATCCCACAACCGTCCACGGTCGAACTCATGGCATGTTTTTAAACTAAATTGGATATATCCTAATTTTTATGTAACACATTTGTCTATGTCATTAAAGTCGATATATACAATTCAGGTTTGCCTAGGATAACTAAATCAGTTATTCGGTTATCAGATTCAAAATTAAGGCAAAAAAAACATCAGTACTATTAGTTCATAACGGTCTTTAGCATTGCCTTGATCTATGTTGTTTAAGGCGCCTAAAACTTAACCAATCTACTATAACACATTGTGCACCACTTAACCGAAATCAGATTAGGATATTACCTTACTTGGCTATAAAAACGTGAACCAAAAAATAGCTCCTCAACCTTCCTATTGCTGCCTTGTCTTATTGTAGGTTTTTTTTTGTGATACGTTATGAGGAGTTCGTGATACATTTAAGGAGGATTGGGCCAGAAATCTCGTGAATATTGTTACCAACTTAAAGTCACGTAACCCATATCTACTTACCAATTCAAACCATAATATTTTCTTAGTTTTCCTAAACATATAACATAATTACCCCTTAATGATTTTATTATAATACAAGCACAACCCTTTTACATTTACTTTACTTTATATCTAGTCTAAAATTTAAATAAAACTTTAATTCCACTTATTAAAACTACGGGTCTTACAATAATCCTGCTCTAAACATCCTTGTTCCAATTCAATTCTTCCTTATCTTTATTTGGGCATTTCCAATAAACATGCCCACGGATTTTGTATTTGTAACACCTAGCCCTCTTCTCCTTTTGGGTTCTGCTATCTTCTCCATGTTCTCTGGTTTCCTTTGAGGCATTAAAAGAATCAACTTCATGACTCTGCTCGTGGTGAAGATCGTGCCCCTCAATGCTAAACGTTAGGTGCGCGAATGGAGTTGGTGAAGCCATGGTTTCTATGAAGTGTTTGGGTGAACTCTAGCTGTATATATGGAGCTTAGATGGTTAACTCCTACTAGTGATAAGGACCACAACCAGAAATAGACATATAGTTTTAGTTCTTTAATATAAGTAGATACAAAGATTGTTAGGCCTTCAGAAGGTAGCTTCAACTTATTCTCATTTCAGACATCTTCTGATAAATATGTATTCCTAATGAAGGCAAACCTACTAACTATTTTAGTGGACCCCCCAGATTTTTGTGTCAATATCTGCTTGGGCAAGTGTTCAACAATAAAAAAAATCGCTGATAATGAGAATATGTAAGAATATGATTAACGCATTAGCATGCCTTTGATGGTTTTTGGTCTAGCGTCATCCAAATTATAACTATCTAATTAATATGCGTTGTCAGCTGTGAACTGCCCCAACGATTATGGTTCAAAGTTCCGACGGATACAAGAGTACGTCGAACTTAAATTTCTAGTCCAGAAATGTGAGATGAGATTGATTATGGTAGTCCTATTTAACTATCCTCACATAGAGTTTATAGATATTTGTTGGGATTGTGCAACTTAGCCCAACATACCGAACATATAAGCCTTCATGCGGTGGCTAATCTAAAGGCAGCTATTCATTTCTTTTTCCAATGTGGGCCGAGTTTTCACCCAACAATCCTCCGCTTAAACCGAAGCCTACATTATGCCTCCCCTACAAAGATATGTGTTTACGCTCTACTAAACACACACAACTTGTTCTAGAGCCATTAAGGCACCTTCCCCGCTATAAACTGAATGGTGTGATATGCTCTTGGTGAGCTATCGTTGGACAGAGATCAACATGAGGTTGATCCGTCTAAGCATACTATACATATATGGGTTCAACCGTAGCTCTCTCCAGCTGAAAGAAATGCGCAATAAATGGTGTAGTCCATCAAGCTTATATGCGGACATTTACTTATTTTTTTTTCGATGTGAGACTCAATGTGCACCCAACAATATTTCAATAATACAACGCAAAATCTATAAGATAATATAGATCTTTGAATAATCAAAATTAATTGTGATTTACCCAGATTCCCATAGAACCCCATGCTGCCAAATCTATTTTGTAAGTGAGGTATACAACTTTTATTGTCATGTCACAATCTCATCAATATTGTGTTGCTTCTTGGATAAGATTGGGGTGCATTAGGACAGTTGGACAATGAAGTTCATTTCCATGTTTAATTGAGCCTATTAAAATTGCTTAGAAACATAGAGGACGACAAAATGTTCCTCTTTAGCTATGAAGCTAGCTAGCGCAGAAGAGATTAAGAAAATGTAATCTCGTTCTTGCATGTGGGTTAAGCAGATCGATTAGGCCAACTACGTAAATCATTTGTGTTCATGCAAGTACTTTCTTCTTCGGTTTATTTAGTTTTTTTTCCCAAGAAAACTCTAACGATTCATTAGTTTTAGTTTTAAGAACACATCAAAGTCCCTTCAACATTATATAGTCACCATCTTAGTCTACTTTTTAATGGAATCATAAAAATAATCGTATGATATATGGAGGAACATCTTGTATCTATCCCTCTCAAACAAGAAGCTTTATCAACCACATGCTCCTAACAACTCACAAAAAGAAAAACTCAATCATGGAGTTTTAACTTCACTTGACTTTATCACTAGTGGACATATGTCCACTTCAAATTGGTGTACATTTTTTTGTTTATATCGAATAAATATGTTTGTGAAATCCAAAAATTAAATAAGTAAACAAAAGACTTGAAATAATAATTTTAACGGTTTATTAGGTCTAATGACTTAGATTATACTTCATCCGTTCTAAAATTATTATCCTCTATTAATTTTTCAAATTTTTTTCTTTCAACTTTAAACTTAAATATTTTTGTTTATATTATATTATACTTAATGAAATATATAGAAATATATATAAATTGATTGGTTTGTAAATGTATTTTCATTGTTATAATTTTGATAAAGTATTATATATATAAACGAAAATATTTAAGATCAAAGTTGAAAGAAAAAGACTTGAAAAATCAATATGAAAAATAATTTTGGGATGGAAAGAGTAACTTAAAAGAAAAAATATGATTTACATATAGGTGTAAGGCAAACGAGGAATGAACCGCTAACCTTTTTTTGAATTGCAAAACTAGTTCTTTTGAAAAGAATATCTATGGATTTATGTCTCATAACATTACTAAGTATCGAATGCCAAATGAATAAACATGTGTTGTTTTTCAATGCATGTTTTCTCGTGTACATTTTGTCACTTCACACGAGGCGGCTTTCACGGCAACTTGTCCCACTGTAAAACCCTGACTACTTAAACTCACGAGAGAAGAAACCCCGGTTAGATACACACACGCATGTTTCCCTCCAACCCATCCAAAAACCAAAACGTCATTCGGTCGTGGATCTTCCATCCAACGGGTCAGTCAAGTGCTTCTTTCTTGGCGGAGATCTCAGATCGCTTACACAAGTTAAAAAAGACGTCTCTAACCATATCATATCGGTACTTGAAGCTAATAGTTTAAATTTTCATTTTCAACGAAGCTAAAATATTTAGGCAATATTCTCTTTAATGAGACGGTTATTTTTTGTTAGAAGAACTAATTTAGTCACTATAGGTTTCTATGTTTTTGCCTTTACATACACAAGTGGTAACAAGCATTGCAATGACCTATACTCACAAACAATGACGGATCCAAGATTTTCAATGGGGTGTTGCACAAAATAAATGTTAGACTAACTAAAGTTACGTTGTACGAAACTAAGGTAGCACAAAATTTTTTGGGGGTTGCACATACCAAAAAAACGACAGTTTTGAATTGTTTTTGTACTTCGCGACCTAAAATCAGGTGTAGCCCGTGCTACACCAGGCACCTATGTGGGTCCTCCCCTGCTGACAAACGCATAGAGTTAGCAAAATGTTTTATTGATGGGTGTGACAACTGACAAATTTGAAATTTATAGAAATTTATAACCTTGAAACTTTTTACCTTAAACACGTGAAAACTTGATTTAATCTAAAACCAAAAAGTGATCCCGCAAACTGTGAAAAACGTCTTTGATGCACAACGAATCTAGACTAAGTTTAGTCTACTCATAACTAGTATATTATCATCATAATAAGCATGTTTTACATTTTATATGCATATGGTTTTAAAACTACGTAAACTTGCATTTGATAGTTGCATGCATGAACAACATACCCAAAACCTTCACCACCTTTTCTTATACACATAAATACTTAGATACTTCAAATTTTGGCTTTTCCCTCCCCCTTCCTACCTACCAAAATCAGCCCTCTCCTTCCCAAAGTAGAAACCCCAACATCCCCTTTGCAACTTGGTATCACAATCATCCTTATTCATGTTAAACTCTCACCAAGACACCAACACAATGTTAGGTCCTCTCAAATGTCTCATTCCCCCTTATTCCTTCCATAAAATGCAGCTCAAGGGCATCTCCCCTCCTCCCCATGCACACTTCATCCTCTTTTTGTGTTGCAAAAAGAGATTTCTTAAAAATACTTTTGAAACATGCCCTAAATACCATTATAAAAGGAACCCTTTACTAGCTAGTTTTATTCATCACCTGAAACACTTTAACACACATATCTCACACTCCTTTCTCTCTTAAAAACACAGCAACAAAGGGAGAAAAACAAAGTTTTAACAAGATTCTTGGTTAAGGGTTAACAATAGCTTGGGAAATTAGGGTTTTCATTAGTATTCTTGGTGTTCTTGTGCTCAAATCATTCCATAACTTCTTGTAAGCATCTAAGACTCATTTCCATACTTATTTACATGTTTACATATCATTTCATGATCATATTATGTCACTTTTAGATGCTTTGAGTGTTGAAAGTTTAATTTTAAAACAAGTTACTAAACCTAAAACTGAGCAGAAAAGTCAGTCAACTTTCTTGAAGTAGAAACCTATGCTAAACATTTTTCTGGGAAAAATCCTTTTATAAACACTTATATACATGTCTTAGGAAGCTCCCTGTCAAATTTCATAACTTGCGGAGTTGATTTAGGGGGTGTTTATTTTTTACTTATTGGGCCCTTTGGTAACAATTCCATTCTCATCTAGGATTGCTTTCTATTTCTTTTATGCTTATCCTAAAATGATTTCCTGAATGTGAATGGGTGGGAAAACATACCCCTTTCCTATCTAGGATACCATAAGACATATCATACCCTCTATTTTTTTATCTTTCATTTTAATCATCATCAACATTATCTTTAATCCTCTCTCACCACCAATGTTCCTTCCTCCCCACCTTTATCACCACCGGCACTGTCACCCTAACTACCCTTCACGTCGGCGGCTTTCTCGTCAGAATTCAATTTCTTCCCTCAATGCTCACTTATTCACTCACATTTCACTTTCCTCGAGGTTTTGTTATTTCCTAAAACCTTAAACTTTCTTTAATTGTAGAACCATGATCATGGAGAAGATGGTAACTAAATAAAGGTTTTTTGCTAATATATCTTGGTCAAAAGAAAAGGTTAGATCTATGTAATAGATCTATCTAATATGAATATGTTTTTGTGGTTTATCGTATATAAAGAATAAACGGATTCATTTGGGTTTATGTTTTTGGTGTTCCATATTCAATAATCTAAAATTTATTTTAAAATTAGCAAGCCAGATCTATCTATTATATATAAATCTGACATGGTCATTCAAGAAAATTTGGTTACTGATAATGCAATGTATATACAAGTTGTCCTTTGATTTTTGATATAGATTTAATTATTAAAATGGTAACTTATTTATTAATATTTATCAATAAGAGATAAAAGAAACACAAAAATTTCACACAGGATCAACTGTAAATAGGTACCATTATGGAAAAAGCAACCTTTTCTAAACATATGAAAAAAAAGAAACAACCTCTTAGAATTTTTAGTAAGTGTTACATGTTCGGGTGTCAAAACCGACCAGACACTGTGTTCTAAATTTGAAACGTAAAAAGCACCACTTTAAGGCTTGTGTGGATAGTCGACCCTTTCGAACTTTTTAAACTAGAGACCTTAACTTAAACGTAGCAAGTCGAATCGAGTCATAAGGTTAAGTATGAAGGAGATATGGCCTTTAGAAGTAGGGTAATGCTTGCTGGAAATTTATAGCCTTGAGTCCCGTGCACATAACAAATTTTCTATAGAAATGGGTTAAAGATTTGGGGATGCTTGACCTAGACTTTTGAACCAAGTAATTTCATTATAAAATGAGTGACTTATAGCCTGTTGAAGTTGGAATAGTTTCTGTGAAACCTAACAACAAATTTTGTTTTGAGTAAACCGACACCTAAAGCATGTTGTAACAAATCTAGGACTAGATATATTAAAAGTAGATAAGTTCACCTATGTTTAGAGAGTTTAATTGATAAAAACGAGCTAGAAACGAAGTAGATACTCTCATTTAAAGTTAGGTTTAAAACCTTATTAGAGTTTAATATAGTGAAAGTGTTATAATCGTTTTTCTTAATTTTTAACTTGTATAACTTTGTAAAAACCTCGCTACGAGTATATAAGAGTGATATAACACTATTAAACTCATATGCATTTAGTACATGTTGCATATTAGTGGTATTGCTGCCACTAATGGACATGTTAGATGTGCCGAATGTGGTAACAATGGGGTCTCTTGTTGCGGACTTGGTAGTGAAGTCTCTTGGGTCGAACTATGTGAAAGCTAGCTGTGAAGGCTATTGGAAGATGCTGCTGAAATAATTAGCATGGGCATTGCTTATTATACGTACTTTGCTTCAATGTTTAAGAGTTAGCACATAATTTCTGTGTTAGCTATTGTTGTGACGTTTTCAGGAGTTGTTATTGCCATCTCGATGGTTTAGAGTTAGAAGCCGTTATTGCCTCTTTCTTTGGTAGTCATAAGAATGGTGTGTCCTTCTTATGTAGTAGTTTGGTAGTAGCTATTAGATGCTTGTGTGTGTTTTTGCATGGACTGTTATGAGATTGGTTTGTCAATCTTATGTTGTTTGGTTTTTGCACATTGGTGCGTTCTTGTTTTGCCCATGTAACGGGCTGGGTTGTAGGACTTCACCTACACTATTTGTACTTAAATGTTTTTTGGTGTAATACATTTACCGGGGTTACTTGTTCGTTGCACTAATTCATATTTCCTGAGTACATTGATTTCTTGAGGTGAGTTTCATGGCCCCTACTTTACTTGTTTTGAAATATTTTGGGGGAGAATACATACTCGTTTACAAACTCATTTACATGCTCGTTTATTTTATAACAATGCGATTACTTTTCAAGACTTGCTAAGTTTATAGCTCCGCTTTAACTTGTTTTACAACTGTTTTGCAAAACTCGGGGTGAGATACATTGCTTGTTTTACTTTTGGACTCAAGTAGCTTTTAAATGATTACAAATTAGCCTAAGTACCATTAACCCACTATGCCCACTATCATGAATCGTTAATTACTTATATAAGCGTGAGTTTTATAAATAGATCTATTGGGATTGACATCCCCGTCCAGGTGTTGGTGGCTCTCACTTGACCAACAGGTTGGTCAACCGGACATATACCATGTCGAAACTCTAGGTGGTCTCGGGTTGGACACCTACTTGGGCAACTTTACACACACCTGTCGTAGCTTCAGTGTCATGAGCTTAGCGCAATCGTAATTACCCTCTTATTTGGCATTGTATGTGTTACATGTCATGCACACATGAAATCTTGTAGTCCACACTACTTATTTGAATGTCACTAATTACTAAACACTTTTTGTGATACTGTGAGTGAAGCAGTAGTTACTAAACACTTTTTATGATACTGTGAGTGAAACAGTAGTCCCTAAACTTTTTGGGTTCTCATAAATACTTTACTTAAACTTATGAACTCACGAATTTTATGTTGACCTTTTTAGCATGTATTTCTCAGGTCCTTGATTTGCATGGCTTGCATCTGGAGTTGCATCTATGAAGTCTTTCGCTGCATAACTTGAATCATTTTAATATTTTTCAAACTACTTAATATTTGGTACTATAACCTCTTATTGTATTTGGTTGAAAACTTGGTTTGCTTTAAATTTATCAAATGATTTACTTTTAAACGAATCATATAAAGGTCGTGCTTTATATCTTGTGCTTGTGTATTATGAAGTAACGCCCCCGGTTACCTTTCCGCTGCATGATTTTGGGGATGTTACAATGGGTGTCTCATTTCTTTTAAAAACAAAAACTCAAAATAAGGGTAAACATCGTTGGTTCCTAAGGTTTGGACAGCTTCTGGATATGGTTGTAGTCCTTAACATCATGTTGATTTTCGTTAAAAACCTCATTAGCTGCGATAGTTTTTCGTCTTTTCAGCATTTCATGTCCAAACACCCTCACTACTACAAATTCATGGATTTCCTTGAGTAGAATCTGTGGGCAAATCTGTGTGTAAGGGCCTTTACCCACGGATTTGTTCCATGTATAAAAAACGCGTAGGTAAATATTTTCCCACCAACTTTCCCACCGGTCGTTGGCTTTTTTTTCATGGATATTACTGTGGGAAATCAGTCGGTGATAAATCCCACAGATTTCCTACAACATAAGTTGCCACGTACTTTATATGAAGTTTTCCCACCGCCATTTTTCACAGATTTATGACAAACATTTACCCACAACTTACCTATAGACCTCTTCCCACAAATACAAGATTGAACTTTTATGTGGGAAATAAGGATTCTCGCCACATATCGATGCATTCATACGTACACAATGGTTTGTACATTAATAAGTTAAACATAAATCAACAAATACACTTATAATACTCACACAAATAGTTACATTAAACACATATGATATAATGACAAAATAAAAAACTCTCTCTAAACCTCTGGCGAATTTTGGCGAAACAACTATCCTTAGATCGACTTTATTCATTAACGATCGAGTATCCATTAGGATTGCATTAACTGGCTCATGATCTCTTTTTGATTGAGGAATAATTTAGGCTCTTCATTATTTTATTCACTCATTGCTTAAACGGGGCACGTGATCTCTTATTTATTTATTATCGTTCTTGGGTTTCGAAGTTAACGTTTCATGTGATATTGACTACTTTTCTAGGGTTTAATTATTTGATCAAAGCTTAGGTTTGTATCGTGCTTCTTGTATGTTGTTGGATCGTATGTAGTTGAAATAGAGCGTGGTTTTTTGAGTTCGGGAGGGAGAGGTGTTAAACAAAAGAAGAATGTGGGAAAGCATGTTGTAATTTCATCGTCAATGAGTAACGATGATACTGTTAGTGGGAATAAGGAGGACACGAGTTCTATTGCTGCAAAGATCAATGATATTGAACGTCAAATGCTTGAAGGTACGCTCGTGTTGGTGGGAGATGTTGGGAACCCTTAAAACTTTGAATGTCGATGTTTAAGCTTCTACTATGGATCCTTTTTCATGCTTGTCTAACACGTTTGGTACCCCTAATACAAACACCAAAGTGGATATTGCTGGTACTAGTGGTACTTCAGCGAATAATGGGGAGGATGGTTTGGTTAATATGATTAAGAGTGATAAATTGAATAGTATGGTACGTGCTTCTTATGCTAATCGTCTGAATGGTGAACCATGTAAGAAAGTTGCTAACTTCATACCTTAATCGCACCAGCAGGTAATGGGGCTGATGTTGTCGTTTCGTGAGAATTATTCCTAGAGGTCAAGGAGCGTTTCAAAAACTCTATTTATGGGTTTTTTTATTGGCAAAAGAGTTGTGTATCCGGTGGTTGAAAATTATGTTAAGAACGCGTAGAGAAGATTTTGTCTTGTTTGTATTATGATGAATTCGAAAGGTTTAATCTTTATTCAAATTCAATTCTAATACGGGTATGGAATCTATGCATGAGAATAAACCATGGTTGATATGTATTGTGCCACTAATTCTTCGCACGTGGTCTCCCTTGGCAATGTGTCTCAGGAAGACTTGAAGAGTGTACCGGTTTGGGTTAAACTTCATGATGTCTGTGTCACAGCACTCATGGAGGATGGATCGAGTGCCATTTCCAAACTTGGTACCCCATTGATGTTAGATACTTAAACAGCCTCAATGTGTATGGAATTATGGGGTCGGTGCAGTTTCACAAGAGCAATGATTGATCTTCATGCCAATATTAAGTTATAAGACGCTCTTGTTGTGGCGGTCCATAAAAATTAAAGGTTATTAATATTTATTCCATTCTATTCGAGTTGAGTACGAGTGAAACTGACGAGATGTTCAACTTGTAAGGTATTTGGTCATTGGTCGGACCGATGTTCTAAGAAAACTGTAACCGATGGAATGTGAAGACACAAAGGGAAGTTGTAAGAGGTTTACATGTTTTTCCTAAGTCTCGTCTTATCTACAGACTTGTTCAAACTACGACTGCTAAGAAGATGGATAATAGGCAGGCCAAGCAGAAAGATACGAATTCCAATAAGGTTAGTAGTAATTATAATTCTAGTTCGAAATCTATGGTTGACGTTGCTAGTTCAAGTGGCACGAAAATTGTGACATCGAATCTGTTTGATGTTCTTAATATGGTTGAAAAGGACATAGGGGTTGCTCGTAGTAATTTCCTTAACTCGAAAAGTGATGATGTGAATTTAGGAAATAGTAAAAATGTTAACTTAGACAATGAGGACAATGACAGTGACGATGATGAGGAAGAGGAGGAAAACGAAACATCGAGGTTCCTGGCATCAAAGTTCTAAGGGTGCGGGCTCTTCAAAAAGTGAATGTGGAACGGGAGGAAGAGTTTATATGAGCGTTGGAAAAATGATTACGATGATAACTCTTATGACGATGATGAGGAATGCGAAGACTTAATGGAATAACAAGTAGTTTTCTGTGACGCTTTTGATATTAGTCTTAGTGGTTAAATTAGACGTTAGATTTGTTTGGTTCAATTTGAGTCAAATAGTGGTTAGATGTGTTTCCTTCTTAATGGAGATAATTGTGTCTTTGTTATGTAAGCTTTATCACTTATCGAGATGTAAGAATTCACTCACATTCTACGTGCTTAATCGTTTTTTGGAGTAATATATTTACTGAGTGTAAAAATCCTTTAAAAAACCACATATGCAAACATATATAGTGACACGTTTTATATTTGACACTGGACTTCTCCATTTAGTGATAATAGACTCATGGACGGACTTACAAGGATGCCGGGTGTGGCACGGGCCACACCCAATTTTAGGTCACGAAGTGTATTTTTGTTTCTTCAAAAGTATCGTTTTTGTTATATGCAACCTTCGATATTTGTGTTATATTCTTTACACTGCAACTTTAACTTAGCTAAAAAGAAATTATGGTACGAATTTTTTACTTAAGGTAGGTAAAAATTTGTGCAACATCCTTCCAAAATCTTAGGTCCGTCAATGAATAAACCGTTTATAGTTATTGAAAATTCCTCATGCTCATCATTTCTCCTATCAAACATTCCCAGGTCAAAAGGCTTTGTTGACATTGTGAGTACATTATTGTGTCTGTCAATGTAAATTGTAGTGCTACATATAAATGGCCTATACATAAAAGGAGAATCTAGATATACCCCATGAATATGGTCATGTCTAAGTGACATGTTCGATGAATATCAATCGATAGCAATAGTTGATGCATCACCATTCTATACAGTACAAATTAATAGTAAACTTGTCACTAAAATGAATACAAAGAGCTAGCTTATTGACATCTTATTGTTAATAACTAAATAAGTCAATACAATAAGAACTAAACTCAATAATCTATACCACGTCCTGATCATGTTTGATTAAACTAGATGAATAATTAATTGGAAGCTATGCAGATTTGGAGTTATAAGAAGTCTTTTCGCTTGCATCAAGGGGCAGGCAAGTAATAGTTAACAAATGTTTAAACGTGTTTTGCATGTACTTATATATAAACGCGCGTTTAAAGTTCTCTCGATCACTCACCCGGCCTATACATATGTGAGCTCCAGTTGATTCAAGCATCCATCCCCATCAGCATAGTTCGTCCCGTGTGATCGATAAAAGACATGATTAAACTACATGTCTCCGTTTCTCGAATGATTTTTTCGCATGTGACTTCAAGTATGAGAGAACATTGAGTTTTCTCATAAATTTGGTCAGTTATATATTATTCGAAGTATAATGACCCTTGAGCTAATCCTTCATTAATTTCACACTTTAATACGGAGTATTAGAAGATTAAACAGATTAATTACTTATTAGGATCGGAGTTAATTAATCAATTCATTAAAACTCGTTTTAGCTAACATGTGAGCCATTATTCATTAACCAATAAATCGCAAAGCTTTGTCATTCTAATTTCTAAGGTCTAGGTCATAGGATAGTACAGTAGTAGTCAATGGAAAATGCTAAATGTTAGTTGCTTATAGTTTATAAACCGTTTCCTATATAAAAAAACATGTTATAGAGTCAGGGTCATTCCCAACTCGAGGTTCACGGAAAACAACTGAATATTGTCGAGGTAAATGTCCTTAAGAAACGGCGCATTAAGTCAAAAATGGATCACGGGTTAGAATCACTCGCCAAACCAATATTTTGAGAGGAAAACCGGGCAATAAATTTTGACATACAACTCTTTTGATGTTGCGCTACGTATATATGATTGTCAAAAACACATACATCATAATCATAACATAACAATTGATCAATAGTGTATTTGTTCCAAGAAAAATCATTTGGGCCAAATCTACCACCATAGATAGTTCCTTTGAAAACATGTTATAGTGCAAATCAATCATGTGACAAGTCAACGCCTAATAAAAGTGTAGGCGTGTAGCAAGTAATGGAGTTGTGCTAACATATGGGGTGGTGGGCAATTGGCAAGATAATGGAATGTATTTGCCCCACAAGAATGTTTGTCATTTCACCTTTTAGATGGTGCTTCATTTTCAATATAAATATATATACCCAACCTCCTACATAAATGGATGCTGGTTTGATTTGTTACTATTAGACGGTATTAGGTACTTGGCTCAAGCTTCGTTGTGAGATTGGTCCATTATAAACAATCGATCAATAAAGGATAATTCATACGGGGTTTACATTGTTTACCATGATATCGGAGCGGGTGTGATCCTCATATCTAGGTGACTAGGGTTTGACATAGTGGCATTGAGGCGACGACTCAAGGTGGCCGACAAGGTCCGAAGATCAGACCTAGTGCTCCGATACCATGTTAAAATAGTGAAAACCATGTGGGATATAGTATATTATTAACCACAATATAGAAAAGATTACATGGAAGGAAACTCTAACGGACCCTAAACTCACAAACGAGGTTGGGCCAAGAACCAATTATACGAGTGTTGAAAGAAATATTGACCTAATATCATGGTGCATGCATGTATTGATTTTACATCTAGGTTATGTGACATTCACACATTAAATTTCCTTTCAGTTTCTTTGGAAAGAGTTTTCACATTTGTAATTTATGGTCACATCAATTTGGCCAACCCCATGTTTGATTCAAAGAAAATGCACGCCTTCAAAGCTAAAATGAAGACCGAATTTGCAACGCACATAAGATTATTACGAGTTGAGAATAATGCAAAGGAACATAACTCAACTTGTATAATTCGATAAGATTTTTCGAAAAGTGTTTTCTTGGTAAAAGTTGGCTTTACTATTATTCGTATGTGGCGCACCGTTAGGTATAACTTGTAGGTTACATATTGCATCTAATGACGAGACCAAGTTATCAAGTGTAGGTACCATGGATACTGCTTTTAGGTATGAGAAATCTATTGATTCTTTATCATCTTTCTTTTGAAGGGCATCATATTAAGAACAAAACTAGCAACTAGCTAGCAAAAAATTACAAGAATGCTACATAAAATTAGGTTAAGATATAGGAATTTTGTAAAATAAATGCATAACAATAAAATGAAACGTAAAACGTACATTGTGATATCAGTCATCGATCATGTGTGAGTTGATAATGCTTTTTTTTATGTTGTCACAGATTTTAGTGTATACTATTTGAACCCTAATGATATGATATATGCTATTTCTTGGATAAAACTTTCAACAAACCTGAAAGTTTAGTGTGGGATTGATCAAAAAGTTCAGAAAAAAATTCGACACCACAAGATCACAAGATAATTGACAAAAAGAAAATAACATGCACACAATATATACTCTCGAACCCCCTTTATTAGCAACTAATAAAAGCTTACATCAAGACAAGAATAATAAATGAACTTGCATGTTTGGTTTAAAGTGGAAATTGTTATGATATATCATCAATTCTTAATGGGCTAAAGTATAATAGTTTATGTATCGGATTTAATTGTACTTTATTAAATAGAGTTAGAGTGAGACTTAAATTAAGATTGCTTGGGGCGCAAGGCAAGCAAGGATACTAGGAAATTCTAATTATAGAGAGATTGTACCCTATCATCTCTATGAATAGATGTAAGGGTGATGTTACTTCATTAATTCTTCTTGTCTTGGTTTAAGTTTTTATTGTTTATTAATAAAAGAGGTTCGAGGGTATATTTGTTTGCATGTTGTTTATTTAAGTCGATTATCTTGTTATTTTGAGGTGACGGCTTTTCTTAGGAACTCTTTGATCAATTTCACCCTAAGCTTTAGGTTTGTTGGAGGTTTGAGGTCGTGTTTGGTTTGAGGTGGAACTGCAGGGAGCTCATGAAAATCATGAAGCTAAGGTTTTCAGGATAATAGTGATGATACTGCAGTGGCTCAAAGATAGTTGAATTTTAAACAACTTGAAGAGAAGATAAACACGAACCGATACAGGAGCATGTACACCTTTGTGCAAAAATAGTATAAAAATCGAAGTACCTGATAAAGAGAGTCCAGATGACCACGGTGCATGCAATGCATGTATTGATTTTACAACGAGGTTAAAATCCCACTAATTGTCTTTTGAAAGAGTTTTTTTTTTCATGTTTTAGAATCTATAAGATATTTACATTTGTAATTTATGGTCTCATCCATCTCACCATTTGGCCAACCCCATGTTTGATTATAAGAAAATGCATTCAAAGCTAAAACAAAGACCAAATTTACTTAAAAAGCACATAAAATCTGTAAGTTGAGAATAATCTAAAGGAACATAACTCAACTTGCATAATTCGATAAGAATTTCGAAAGTGTTGTCTTGGTAAAAGTTGCCTTTACTATTATAAAGATTCGTATGTGGCGCACCGTTAGATATAATTTGTAGGTTGCATATTGAATTGAGCATCGAGACCAAGTGATCAAGCGTAGGTAGCCATGGATAGTATTCCATTCGTCAAAAACAAGTTTTGTAGAATTTTTCGATATACATCGCGATTATATTCCATTCACATTTTCAATATGGAATTTTTTTGATATGTGTATTTAGAATCTAACGACCAAATAGTAAGCTAGGTTGATTATGATTATTGATTTGATAGCCTTACATGAGATATTTTGTTTAGTGTTCATTGGAATCAAATTCAATCAGAATTTCTTATTCATGAAACTGAAAATCTTCAACATTGATGATTAGTATTGGGCTATAGATAGGGGATTCTTTATCATGGACCTATTGGACTGCCAGTTTATGGGCTTCCAGTGAACTCCAACACCTTTGAAATAACTATAGAGAAAGAAGCATCAAAGTAATGTCTAAACTCAATGATTTAAAACAAAAATAAAAAATCATTAATTAGAAGCATCAAAGTAATGTCATGAGGAAACGAAGTCATAGGCACGTAGTTCAAGACTAGACCGGCTACTCCAAGAGTAGGGGTGTTCATATTTCGGGTAAGACCTAAATAAACCGAAAATCGAAATTGAATCAAACCGAATATAACCGAACCGAACTAAATATTATGTTTACGGTTTAGATATGATTTTACTAATTTAAACTGAAAACCGA
>BQNB010011512.1:0-43727 GCA_026074375.1 Tanacetum coccineum
ATGATTATGATTGTTGTATCCATGAAGTAATACCCTAGATTATCTTCTGCTGCTATATTGTAAAAATGGGGGTGTTACAAGCGACCCCGTGGATACTTCCATGGTGGAGAAATCCAAACTCGATGAAGATCCACAAGGGAAAGCCGTTGACCCTACACACTATCGTGGAATGGTTGGCACCCTTATGTATCTTACAGCCAGTAGACCAGACCTAACATTTGTTGTATGCATGTGTGCCCGGTATCAAGCAAAGCCCACCGAAAAGCACTTACATGCTGTAAAAAGAATCTTTAAATACCTACGAGGAACCATTAATAAAGGATTCTGGTATCCAAAGGATTCTTCTATTGCTCTAACAGTTTATGTAGAGGCTGATCATGCAGGTTGCCAAGATACTAGACGAAGTACATCTGGCAGTATGTAGTTATTGGGTGACAAACTTGTTAGTTGGTCATCAAAAAGGCAAAAAAACACTGCGATATCCAGTACGGAAGCTGAATATATTGCCATGTCTGGCTGTTGTGCTCAAATCCTTTGGATGAGATCACAGCTTACCGACTATGGCCTTGGATTCAATAAAATTCCAATGTACTGTGATAACAAAAGCGCTATTGCCTTATGCTGCAACAATGTTTAACATTCTCGCTCAAAGCATATTGACATCAGATTCCACTTCATCAAAGAGCAAGTGGAGAATGGAGTAGTAGAGCTTTACTTTGTCAACGCGGAGTATCAGCTAGCGGACGTCTTCACTAAAGCCCTGTCTAGAGAAAGAATTGAATTTCTTATCAACAAGCTAGGAATGCGAAGTTTTATGCCTGAGACACTGAAGCAGTTGGCAAATGAAGCTGAAGAATAGTGGTGGTACCTATTCTGATATCCTGTATAATATGTATATATTAAAAAAACCATAAAAACCAAAAAGATTTTTTCATTTTCATAAAAAATTTTATAAAAACAAAATACAAAAATATAAAATATATAAAACCAAAGAAAAAAATAAAAAATGAGAAAAATATAAAAAGAGGTAATAATGGCATGTCTTCTGAAAATCGATAACATTTACGGTCTTAGAAATGTCATTCAATAATGATATGAGGCTGTAAATGAAGTTCGAGCAGAAGTTCCAAATGTTTTCAAAACATGCCAATGGCTTGCTATTATTTCAGATAGCAACTCGGTCATCACCTTAAAGGCAAGTATTTCAAAAAGAAAACTTGTCCTCTCAACGGGAACTTATTCTCGGGCATGGTCTACTTAATGACCATGCAAAGGCTTGTGATTACTTTGCAACGTAGCCCGTGCTTCCTATATGTGTTGTAGGTGTGTGGCTGAGGTTCTCACTATCTTATAGAGAATACCTATATGGCAAATCATATGGGCTTATATTCGATTTACTACTAAGTCGTCCTCTACTAGCGTCGCGCTCATGAATCATCTTCTTATTACAGACTCAATTCTACGCAGCATACACGCTCTCTACTGCCCATAGACTCGCACTCATACACACACATACCTATCTCCTCACACATACAAGAGCGCCCACCACACACCTATATCTTTCTTCCACTCAAGCGTGTACATGCCTACTGTCGAATCTATACTGAGTCATCACAAAGCACACAGACAATTTCACAACGATTGTGAAGACCCAAGCTCATCAACCAGCGATGAAATATAGCGTGTCTACCGAGACGCTCGCCTACACATTGTGACAACCTAATTAGACACATAGCATAAACGTGCTGCCCTAGCACCTAAATTGTAATATACAACATAGACATAGATCCATGCTCTGAGATAAAGTAATGAATCGTTAATCCTTTATGTTTATCAATATAAGCATCTTAGAGTGTGATTTTGGATTTTATATGTATTAATTCTGATAAGCGCTAGGTGAGGAAATAATTACGGGAATAAGATCATTTTATTTAGTGTCTCAAGTTTAACTGAGAAGAGTCTATATCTACTGTAGGTGATCATGGTGGGGGGTGGGTGTTTTTTATTTTAGCTTAGGTATACCTTATATGTTTGTGTATTATAGTTCTGCCTGGTTAAGAAGTGCTGGTACAATAGTAGGATATGAGCAATACTTACTAGTTTTTCTCGCATTGAGCTGACGCGAACAAGACAAACATGAAGGCACTATTTGTTGCCATTGTTTAAACCTTTATTGCTAATAAAACCTATTTGTGAATTTTAAGGGTATGATACTTTAGGGGGTGAAGTGTCTGATAACTTGTGATGTGCGTAAAAATACACTTACCTTTTGCCTATGAAAACACTAAAAGACCAATTGACCAATAAATACAGAAAAATGCATTGTATTCGTTTGTATTATGAATTGTGTCTTGCAGGTAACAGATATGACAAATATGGACAAAAATAAAGCAAAACGGACAAAACCGATCACGGGATTGAAAAGAGCGTGAGATATCAAAGCCGAAGGCATGCCCATCTTTTACGGACCAACCCGTACCCATTTTATTGGGCCGGGTCAGCCCAAGATTGAAAGTATATTAAACCTTAGCCTTTAAATCCAAATCCATTACAACATACCATAATCTTAAATCCATTCCATATATCCAAGCCCAAAACCATAGACTCAGCCCAAACCTAAAATCTAATTAACTGATTTAGTCAATTGAGTTAACCGGTCAAATTTATAATACTCAGTCAAAAAGCACTATTCACTCACCTCCTCCCTCCTAATTTACCCTGCGTGTGTACGAGTAGTACTATGCTCCTTCCCACACACGTACCCTTCTAGAAGGACTTTATGACACCTCTGACACACTTAGACACGCTGGCAATCCGTAAGAATCTCTTTGGCTGATGATGCGTGGCTATATGATCAAGGGCTCAGATTGGATTGGGATCATCTAAGGGTTAAGAGTGAAGGATTGAGGATGCTGCCTGAGGACCTAGAAGATTCGGTTAAACACTATAAATACGAGGCCTCTGATCACACATTATCTATCTCTTTTTCTAGCTTATTTTTAGTAGTTTAATAGCTTATTTTGTAATTTTAGCTTATTGTCTTTTTATTAATATAAATTCCTTTAAAAAGCCTTGTAATCTCTTTTGATATTAATAAAAGTTTCAGTTTTAGTTAATGATGTTTTTTTTAATTCTGTTTTTACTATTAAGCAAATAAGGTTTAAACGTGTTTTGATATAAGCTTATAAGTTCACATTTCCCTTACTTTTGCTTATTCAGCTAAGCTTTTCCATAGCTTAGCTGAATAAGTTGTCCCATTCAAATTTACTAAATCAGAACTGAATAAGCCAAATTGGATGATAAGTCAGACTTGGAAGGACTTATAGGGCTTATTCGTGGCTTATTCAATAAGCTAGCTTTTCTAGTTCCTCAGGCAACATCCTCAATCCTTCACTCTTAACCCTTAGATGATCCCAATCCAATCTGAGCCCTTGATCATATAGTCACGCATCATCAGCCAATGAGATTCTTCTGGATTGCCAGCGTGTCTAAGTGTGTCAGAGGTGTCATAGAGTCCTTCTAGAAGGGTACGTGTGTGGGAAGGAGCATAGTACTACTCGTACACATGCAGGGTAAATTAGGAGGGAGGAGGTGAGTGAATAGTGCTTTTTGACTAAGTATTATAAATTTGACCGGTTGACTCAATTGACTGGATCGGTTAATTAGATTTTAGGTTTAGGCTGAGTCTATGGTTTTGGGCTTGAATATATGAAATGGATTTAGGATTATGGTATGTTGTAATGGATTTGGATTTAAAGGCTAAGGTTTAATATACTTTGAATCTTGGGCTGACCCGGCCCAATAAAATGGGTCCGGGTTGGTCCGTAAAAGATGGGCACGCCTTCGGCTTTGATATCTCACGCTCTTTCCAATCCTGTGCTCGGTTTTGTCCATTTTGCTTTATTTTTGTCCATATTTGTCATATCCGTTACCTGCAAGACACAATTCATAATACAAACGAATACAATGCATTTTTCTGTATTTATTAGTCATTATTGGTATTTTTAGCTTGTTTTATTAGGCAAAAGGTATGTGTATTTAAGCACATATCAAAATCCCCCATACAAAACTTTTGTCTTGTCCTCACACAATGTCATAAATACAAACTTAGAAAACCAACAATTTCAACCCCCTTAGACTAATTACCTCAAAAAGTAGCTAAGTATTAATCCAAGGGGATTAAGAAATCACTAGTTTTGAAAAGCCCCCGTTTAACCATTTTTATGCTTTTATAATTATTCATTTATATCATAACTTTTACGGAATCAAGAAACACTAAAGGGATAAATTCATCGTCCTTGATTTTTCACCCGCCCCAAACCAAGCTTAAAAACGAAATCATTGTTAAATATAAGTTAAGATGCTAACACTACTCATAAATGCTAATTGTGGATGCATAGCTACTTTTCGCTCCCTTATTCCTAAATCCTCTAAAGATTTTATTATTATTATTGGTGACAAATAAATTAAAGCCTTATTCATATAAAGTAAACCTGGTTTAGACCACAATTAGTTTGAAATCCTTTCCTAAAGAGACGATATGGTGAGAATAAGGTCCACATTAAGGTTTTAATTTCCAAATAAAAAAATTAAAAAAAAAAAACATAAAAATAAGAACAAATGAAAAAAAAAGAATTTAGGGGTTTATCTTTTTAGGGAAAACCCGGAGTCGAAAATGTGGCTTTAATATTACTATTATTACTGCAACATTTATAAACCTCAGTCCCTTTAAACAACTTCCGATAAGTTCGGTATGCGAGCCGACCATGGTCCTATGAGTCTTAATTTCGACCTCGGGGATCCTCGACCTTTAGAAGGCTCAAAATCGGTTGTGAAGCCGGACAGAGGCCGCAAACATTTATCATCTCAATTATTTAGTATTGTGCCTTATTTAGAAGACTTGCCACATCGTTATGAGCCGCAAAGGCCAGAAACTTTATTAGCCACAAATTTTATTATTATTAACTACCTCCACCCTTTAAACATTACACATCGGTTGTGAGCGACAAGAGCAGGACTTATTTAGCGTTCGGTTTTATTAACATAACCTTTATATTATTAGTCAAATTTCAAGTCCTGTGGTCTTTTAACTACATAGACAACGATAGCGAGCCGTCAGAAATCGGTAGCCTATTTCCCCACAACACTCACAAAACCCTCGAATTGGTACCGTACTTTCACTAGAAGGTAATATCATATGAAGTGACTTAAACTAAGAATCGGCAAAAACCTAAGTAACTTTTATTTATTTCCAACAAGTTATATAAAGATGATTAACAGAGGAGCAAAAAGCCACAATTAAACCTCTATGATGCTCTAAAGAGATCCAACTACTCTATGTTTATGCACTACTTATAAAAAACTCTATCATTTTCTCTTCTCTCGAAATTTACAAATCTTTAATAACAAGAAGCTCCGAATGCTTAGTCTAATAAAACAAGCTTAGCATATTAAAGTCAAATCATGGAAACTTGCAACTCCTTGTCTCTTTTTAAGCTAGAATTCGCGTTTTAAAGCTTCTTGTATAAAAGACTAGCAAAAGCTTAAATTTATATAAGTTAAGGGGCATGCTAGAGCGCAACATGCTCGATCAAGTTAAAATTTATTCCTTAAAAAGACAAAACTACGTGTCTAAACACTTATTCTATTTTTGAAAAAAAATTAATTTTGGCATAAAATTACATATTTTTTGTGGAAAAACAGGGTTACGTGAAGACAAGGCAAATGCAAGTAAGATCGAATCGAAAGATCCCCCCATACTAGAACTACACATTGTCCTCAATGTGAGACTGTCACCCTCATACTAATTTCAAAGCATAATCCAGATATTAAGAGGTCTCTACGCAAATCTAAAGTCGTTTATTAGTTATGCAAATAGATAAACGTTAATCAATAAGATCTAGGATATTGGATTCCCATCTTGGATATTGGACAAAACCACGAGCACGAGAGTCTTCATAATCCGGGAAATCCTGGACATAAAACACAAAACACAAAACACGAGAAAGGAAGAGGCGAGCCTCCTCACATCACACTTATTGATAAATATTATACTAATATACTTCTACTAAGGATAAGCATGGGTTGCAACCTACGAAGCGCTTGTTTTTGATAACCGAGTCACAAGCCTGACTCGACCCCGAATTTAGTGGTCCATAGAAAAGTTTGGAGATCCAGGACAACCATCGGTGGTATGTCCCCTCCAAAATAATGCGTAAGTCTATGACCGTTCACCTTGAAATTTGGTTCGTCGTTTTGAGATAACTCGATAGTTCCATAAGGGAAAACTTGAGCAACGGTGAATAGTCCGGTCCAACGGGTTTTGAGCTTGCCCGAGAAAATATTTAATCGAGAATTGAAGAGAAGAACTCGATCACCAACGTTGAAGACGCGGTTTTTAATCTTGGATTCATGAATCTTCTTCGTTTTCTCTTTGTAGATTAAAGAGTTCTCGTAGGCTAGATCCCGAAATTCATTTAATTCATTCATTTGAACTTTTCGGTGATCACTCGCGATCTTAAGGTCGAAATTACAATGCTTTAAAGCCCAATAGGCCTTGTGTTCAAGTTTGATAGGAAAATGGCAAGCCTTTCCGTACACAAGCTTATAAGTAGTGCACCTGATGGGTGTCTTGAATGCGGTACGGAAGGCCCCTAATGCATCATCTAACTTATCGACCATGAAGCTTGATTTTCGCCTACGATCCTTTCTAAAATATGTTTCAGACACAAACCACGATATTGGAAAAAACCTCCACTGTCACTCGTTTTGTGGATGATATGCGTATAAAAACGTGAAGTTAACTCCATACTTAAGCATGACCTTCCCAAATTGGTCATTGCAAAAGTAAGTACCGCGATCACTAATTATAGCACGAGGAGTTCCAAATCAAGCAAAAAGAGATTTCAAGAATTTAACAACAACTCGGGCATCATTAGTGGGGAGCGCTTTTGCTTCAACCCATTTAGACAAGTAATCTATGGCCATGAGAATGTACTTGTTCCCTCGAGAAGACGGGAATGGTCTCATAAAATCGATGCCCCACACATCAAAGATCTCGCATACTTGAATTACATTTTGAGGCATTTCGTCTTTTTGTGAGATTTTGCCTTGACGTTGACATGTGTCACATGACTTTACCATGTCATGGGCATCGTGGTAAATTGTCGGCCAAAAGAAACCGGAATCAAAGACTTTCTTAGCGGTGTAGTTCGAACCATGATGTCCCCCGGTGGGTCCATTATGGCAAGCCGTGAGGATATCAATGACTTCTTGTCCGTGAACACACCATCTAATCACTTGATCCGCACAAATCTTAAATAAATAGGGGTCATCCCAAAAATAATGCTTTACGTCCTTAAAGAATTTTTTCTTTTGTTGGGACGACATCCCTTTTACTACAAAATTTTCAGCATGGTAATTTGCAATGTCGGCAAACCACGGGGTATTAGAATCACCATGAAAAGATATCATTCCAAGGGTCTCGATAGGAAATGTTTCGGTTATTTCCTTTTTCTCGAGATCATCTTGATGAGGATTCTCTAATCTAGATAAATGGTCAACCGCAAGATTCTCCGCTCCTTTTTTATCACGAATAAAGACATTAAATTTTTGGAGTAGGAGAATCCACCGGAGCAATCTCGGCTTAGCATCTTGCTTAGCAAGAAGATACTTAAGAACCGAGTGGTCCGTATACACTATGGTCTTTGATAAGACTAAATAAGGCCGGAATTTCTTGAAAGCATACACCACGGCTAATAACTCTTTTTCTGTTGTAGTGTAATGTGCTTGAGCATCCGTCATGGTCTTACTTGCATAGTGTATAGGCTGAAAATGTTTGGTCTTTCGTTGCCCCAAGACTGCACCTACCGCATAATCACTAGCGTCGCACATAATTTCGAATGGTAGGTCCCAATCGGGGGCAACTAAAATCGGAGCTTCGGTTAACTTTTTCTTAAGTATATTAAACTCTTCAATACATTCTTTCAAGAAAATAAACGGAGTTTCTTTTTCAAGAAGATGGGTCATCGGCCGGGCGATTTTAAAAAAATCTTGAATAAATCGATGATAAAACCCGACGTGACCTAAAAAACTTCGAATGCCTTTAAAGGAAGTCGAATGAGGGAGTTTAGCTATAACATCAACTTTAGCTAGGTCGACCTTAATCCCGAACTTTGAAATCTTATGGCCGAGGACAATGCCCTCGTTATCCATGAAATGTTACTTCCCCCAATTTAGAACTAATTTAGTATCTTCGCACCATTTTAGAATTTTGTCTAAATGGGAGAGGCAAGACGAGAAAGAATCCCCGAAGACCGAGAAATCGTCCATAAATACCTCCTTTCTTTCCTCGATCATGTCGTGGAAAATGTCCATCATGCACCTTTGGAACGTTCTCGGAGCATTACATAAACCAAAAGGCATACGTTGGTAGGCAAACGTCCTATAAGGGCAAGTGAAGGTGGTCTTCTCTTGGTCTTGCGGGTCAATAGGAATTTGAAAATATCCCGAGAAACCATCTAGAAAACAATAGTATTCGTTCCCTGCTAAACGTTCTAGCATTTGGTCCATAAAAGGCAACGGGAAATGGTCTTTACGAGTGGCATCATTAAGCTTTCGGTAATCAATACAAACTCGCCATCCCGTAACTAACCTAGTGGGTATTAACTCATTATCTTCATTTTCAACTACGGTCATGCCACCCTTCTTAGGCACACAATGAACGGGACTCACCCACGGACTATCAGGGAAAGGTAAATCAATTCGGCATCAAGGAGTTTGATAACTTCCTTTTTGATAACCTCATGAATTTTCGGATTCACCCTTCTTTGATGTTGAACCGCCGGTTTGAAGTCGTCTTCCATTAAGATCTTGTGAGTACAAAAACTAGGGTCGATACCCTTAATGTCAGAAATTTTCCATGCGATGGCCCGTTTGTGTGACTAATATAAAACTATAAAAGGGCGGCCTTTCTTCCATCTTGTTAACTCCTAGAAAATTATGACGGGTAATTTGTCGGTTCCTTATAAAAATGCATATTCTAAATGAGAAGGTAAATCCTTAAGCTCAAGTTTTGGTGGTTCTTCGATTGAAGCCTTCGTCAAAGTAACATCAACTTGCTTAAGGTCATCATTCTTTATCGGAAGGAGAATCGAAGAAGGGTCTTCATTTAATAATTTTTCAAGGTAAAGAATGTCTCCCTCCATGTCATAATAATCATCATCTAAATTAGAAAGCTCTTCCGGGGTACGTAAAAAGGACTCAATCTCTTACAAAATGAAATATCTTCCTTCAAAAGGAGTGAACGAGGGGGAAGAAGAAGCGATGATAGGATCCGAAGGAGTGGGATTGCCACTTGTCGAACTATCTAAAAATCCGAGCACTTCTTAAGCATACTCCTCACAAGCAACGTCTATGACATTGAATTTATTAACCGTTTCGTAACTACGGGAGTATCTCAAAGTTTTCCCGACTTTAAATGTAATGGCCTCATCGTCGACTCGAAGAGTTAATTCTTTACCATAAACATCGATTAAAGCTCTTTCCGTCCTCAAGAAAGGTCTCTCAAGGATGAGGGGAACCTGAGGATCAACATCTTAATCTACTACAACAAAGTCGGCCGGAAAATAAAACTTTCCTACTTTCATAAAAACATCTTCGTCAACTCCTTTCGGGTGAACGGTCGATCAATCTGTGAGTTCAAGTGTCATGCGGGTCGAAGTGAGTTCCGGGAGCGAAAGCTGCTTCCATACGGAAAGAGGCATTAGATTAATGCTAGCGCCAAGATCGGCCAAGGCTAAGCATTCATCTAGCTCCGGAAAATCACACGGGATTAAAAACTTGTCGGGGTCTCTAAGTTTTTCGGGCAACTTCTTTAGGATCACCGCCTAGCAATTTTCATTTAACGGAGTATTTGCTAATTCGAACAACTTTTCCTTATTACTTAGAAGACTCTTAAACGTAGAAGCAAACTTCGGCATATGAAGAAGAGCATCCATGAAGCTAATATCGAAGTGTAATCTTTGAAAGATTTGAAAAACTTCAACATTTGATTATTAGCTTTTTCACGGAGCTTTTAGTCGTTAAGCCTCGAAGGATAAGGTATTGACGGTTTAGGATTAGGCTTTGGAACAACTTTGGGCTCTGGAATCGGGTCTTGGACAACCGGAGGTTGGACGTGTGTGGTACTTCCTAAACTTGTATTTTGCACCTTGTCCTTTGTCACCTCAGTTTCACGTTCCACTTCCTTCGGAAGAGGAGAAGGAGTAGGTGGAATTGTAGGTCCATCATAAGCAACACCACTTCGGGTGGTAATAGCTTTTACATCACCTCTCGGGTTAGCAACGGTATTACTAGGAAGTGATCCCAAACCCGAGGAATTTTGATTTTGCATATTAGTTAATATGTTCATTATTTGATTGTTTTGATTTTCTATTTTATTGGTTCTTGCATTAATCGTAGATTTGAACTCATTTTGCAATTCCATTTTCATGTTTATCATTTGAGTTTTCATTGCTCTTAGTGTAGCTTCATTACTCTTCATGTAGTTTGTTAACTCGTTTGAAGGTCCAACTTGAGCTTGATAATTCGAAGCTTGAAAATTCAGAGCTTGAAGATTAGGATCTTGATAATTGTTGTTTCCTTGATTGAAATTTTTCCCTCTTCCTTGATTGTTTGGAGCTTGATAATTCGGGGTTGAAAATTCCTTTGATTTTGATTTTGATTGTATCGGTTTAGATTATTTTGCACATTCGGTTGATTGAAACCGGGTGCTCCGAGGTAATTATTCGAGCGATAGCTAAGCAAATTACAGTCACCTTGCGGTTGGTTGGAATTACCCCCCGAGTTATAGTTACCCGTAGTAGCATAAGCGGCCTCTTAAGTGTAGTCATCGGCAGCTGGGCACTTGGTAAAGGAATGGGGACCACCACAAGTCTCGCACTTCGTATCAACATATTTGATCGATTGTATTTGTCTCATCATTTCTATAAAATTCTTATTCATTAATTCTAATTGTCAAACAACTTTGGGACTCTTGGTAGAAGTAGTAGAAGAGATATTTCTAGACGTCTCGTATCGAGTTGCTGAAGTGTCCCAATGGTTGTGGTGAGCGGTCATGCTCTCGATCAATTCGTAACATTCTTCCGGTGTCTTTTGCATAAAAGTTCCTCCCGCTGCAGCATTTATGGTGTCCCGATGACTTAATGTCAAACCATTATAAAATGTATCAATTTGTGTAACTAAAAGCATGTTATAGTTAGGACACCGATCAATGGACAATTTATAACGCTCCCATGCCTCGAATAATGATTCGTGTTGTTTTTACTCAAATTTCATGATCTCGTTCCTTAACTTAGTCACCATGGAAGGAGGAAAATATTTTGAAAGAAATTTCCTCATCATATCGTCGAAAAGAGTGAATGGAATTCTTTGGAAGGCGATCATACCATGCAATAGCATGATGCGTCAAGGAATATGCGAAAAGAGATAAAAGAAGGGCGTCATCGGAGACCCCATTTTGCTTCATATGTTGAGTAATTTCCAAAAATTTATCAATATGTCTATTGGCATCATCACCCGGTAACCCGTGAAATTGACAAGTATTTTGAACTTGTTGTATCATGTGATGACGAAGTCCAAAATCCGTTGCTTGAATTGGAATCGGGGCAATTGGTCCGCCCCGTCCATCTATAGATGGTTGGCAGAACTCCTCCATTGATCGGGGAGCTTGCCCATTAGGTCTCAGCACCGGAGGTGGACTATTATTTGGTAGAGGAGGGGGCCTCGCAGGAGGCGGTCCCATGCTATTATGAGGAATGCTCATAACTTCTTCGAAGTCGAAAAGAGATGATGGTTCACCTAAATTTCTTCGTCGAATAAGACTCTCGGGGTCTCGAAGCGGAGAAAATAGATTAGAAGAATTAGAGCGAGTGCTCATGCACTAAAAACAAGATAAGAAAAATAAGATAAAACAAAAATATTTTTGAAACCGGTAATCGAACAAGTGTACGGCAGCTCTCTAGAAAAACGCACAAAGAAGCGGAGGAGCGGGTAAGCGGGAAGCGTTTTAAAAACCTTCTCCTTTTGGGTCGAAGATCGTTGGATCGACCCTCCTTAAACCTCTCTTATAGTTTGTAAATCTAAAGGTGAACCGTTTTCACAAGTGACACAACAGTTGATTTTTATGTTTTTCAATTTTTTGGAATTTTATAAAATAATCTTGAAAACAAAATATTTTTATATTTTTATGGTTTTATAAAAGAAAATAGAAAATAGAAAACAATAACTTAACGGGGAAGGATCTTCAAGGCACTAACTTCAAATACTTTGCGAAAATCATACACCTCTTCCCCGGCAGCGGCGCCAAAAATTTGATTTGATCCAAATAGTCTATATATAATAAAATATATATCCTAAATATCTCAAATTAATTATAGTATAGAGAGTATCCCGTTTGATAAGAAAATTGCTTGAGGACAAACAATATTTTATCTCCCGAATGTCGTATCCCGACAAGAGGTGAATTTGAATTCCCCAAAAGTATTTTGTTTGATGCTTGAATATTAAATATTCAAGGTTTTTGATTCTAATTCTACTTATGAAACGCAAAAACAAATAAAGGCAAGTGAACAAACAAGGCAAATAAGGATTAAAACTAAAAACGATAACGGGAATCGAAAAACGCGTCTTAAAAACCTAAACTATCAAATTTTAACCCTAAAAAATGCAAATTTAATTTCTAAAGGTCTTAAATGATTAAAAATAATTTATTTTTTTTAAAATTATATTTTTTTGACTTTTATTTATTTTTTTGTGAATTAAAAACATATTTAATCTAAATTAAATATTAAAACTTGTAAACTAATTATTAAATATCTAGAAAAATTAGGAAAATTACTTTAGACTATGAAGAATCTAAGAAAAATACAAACTGGAAAAATGGCTGAACAATTAAGCTGTTAAAAATCAATTAATCACGAATAAGCAAAATGGGAAATAAGGATTAAATACTAAATGGTGTAGAGATATGACAGGTGAAAGTCCCAAGGGAAGTTGGTTAAGGTGTGTTGTGTTGAGGTGTTGAGTGAAAAGGAGGTCACAGGTTCGAAATCTGTGACCATCCTTTTTGAAAAATCATTTTTTTTCTTTTGAACACACTTAATGAAAAACAGAAAATAAGCACCTTTTGTGAAAACACTTTTGCGAACACTCACCAATAAGCCAGAAATAACAAAGAAGCATAGCGGTACTAACTCAAAGTTAGTAGTGTTGTGCTTCTTTGTGCTTATTTCTGGCTTATTGGTGAGTGTTCGCAAAAGTGTTTTCACAAAAGATGGTTATTTTCTGCTTTTCATTAAGTGTGTTCAAAAGAAAAAAAATGATTTTTCAAAAAGTATGGTCACAGGTTTCGAACCTGTGACCTCCCTTTCACTCAACACCTCAACACAACACACCTTAACCAACTGCCCTTGGGACTTTCACCTGTCATATCTCTACACCATTATTTAATCCTTATTTCCCATTTTGCTTATTCGTGATTAATTGCTTTTAACAGCTTATTTGTTCAGCCATTTTTTCAGTTTGTATTTTTCTTAGATTCTTCATAGTCTAAAGTAATTTTCCTAATTTTTCTAGATATTTAATAATTAGTTTACTATTTTTAATATTTAATTTAGATTAAATCTGTTTTTAATTCATAAAAAATAAATAAAAGTCAAAAAAATATAATTTTAAAAAATATATATAATTTAAAAAAATATATTTTTAATCATTTAAGACCTTTGGAAATTAAATTTGCATTTTTTAGGATTAAAATTTGGTAGTTTAGGTTTTTAAGACGCGTTTTTCGATTCCCGTTATCGTTTTTAGTTTTAATCCTTAATTGCCTTGTTTGTTCACTTGCCTTTATTTGTTTTTGCGTTTCATAAGTAGAATTAGAATCAAAAACCTTAAATATTTGATATTCAAGCATCAAACAAAATACTTTTGTGGAATTCAAATTCACCTCTTGTCGGGATACGACATCCGGGAGATAAAATATTGTTTGTCCTCAAGCAATTTTCTTATCAAACGGGATACTCTCTATACTATAATTAATTTGAGATATTTAGGATATATATTTTATTATATATAGACTATTTGGATCGAATCAAAAACCATATTTGTTTCATAACATCACCCACCCCCGTCACTTTTCACACACAAAACACACACTTAACAAATTATTTTTCCTCACTCACCTCACTCGAAATCGTCTTATATTTTTTATCCAATTTCTAGTGATTTTCAAGAGTAAGGTAATAAACAAAACTTGTTCTACACCTCCTAAACTACTCATACCTCGAACGAATTGGGATTCCATTCAGTTTTGAACTCGAAAATCCTAATTCTGGATTTAGGGTTTCTCAAAATCAAAAGTGCATAAATCGTCAAATTGATTGAGAGGTTATGATTACTTTGATGTGTAGAAAACTCGTTTAATGCAATTTTGTAAATGATTAACATATGCGTATAATTTGAATGATTCTTAGTGGCGAAAAAATAGGTTTTAGTGAAGAATTGTAAAAAGTTCATGGGTTTTATGTTAGGGAATTTAATACCACTTTCTTGAATCTGTTTGTATGTTCATATCACACCATTGTTTATGGTTCTTTGATTGTATGTGCTAAAGTGTTTAAAAAAATTTGCTCATTTTTGTTCACTCTTGATTGTTTGTGACTTAAATGTTGTTATTTTAGTGCTTAAATGATATCTTTATCATATGTATGCTAATGGAACATGTGTGATTGATTAAAATGACTTGTTTGTGAAATGTTAGAAAGTAACCGAACAGCTCGTTGTCTTTGGAAACCGAACAACATACTTAGTTTTAGAACCGAACAACTAGTGTTAGTAGGAACCGAACAACTCTTTTGTTATAAGGAATCGATCAACTAAGTTTCTAATAGGAACCGAACAACTCATTTGTTAATAGAAACCAAACAACTTACTGTGTGAAGGAAGCGAACAACTTATTTTGTAAAGGAACCGAACAACTAGTGTTCATTAAGGAACCGAACAACTCATACCATTAAGGAACCGAACAACTCATACTATTAAGGAACCGAACAACTTGTTTTCGTTTAGGAACCGAACAACTAGATTGCTTTAAGGAACCGAACAACTTTATTCTTTAAGGAATAGAACAACTAGTGCATTAAGGAACCGAACAACAAGTTTTTCCTTAGAAATCAGTTTATGGTTCAAAGATCCAAAACACTTAAGATCAAATTTCTAATTTAAAAGGCAGTTTAACATCTTAATTAGGGAGTTAATTAAACTTGGTTAATTATACACTCTAAAACGAATTAAGTTAGCTTGAGTTGTCATTTTTAAATGGATAGATCTTAATAAGTGCAAAAAGTCTTAATGTTCCTAATTCCTAAGAAACGTTTACATCATGAATCAACTTTACATACTCACTTAATAGGTCTCTATAGTATATTGTATAAAATTGGTTGTACATAAACTGTATTGATCCTATCTTAGCAGAATCATGTATACAATAAAAGCACAGCAAAAGTTGTTGGATGATGCTATTGTCGCACCTGAAAACCGACTTAAGATCAGAAAATGCAATCAACGTCTTAGCCCAACTCTCAAATCCAATGAACCAACCATTCAAGTGGCATTAGACGCGTTGAAGCTTACTCCTTTCTACAACGCATTTGACGTCTCTGCTTATGTTCCTAAAATATACATACAAGAGTTTTGGGCTACTGTCACCAAACATCATTTCTCACTCCGTTTCAAGATGAATGGCAAAAGCCATACTGTTAATGTTGACAACTTCAGAGATATGCTCAAGATTTGCCCTAAACTCCCAGGCCAGAAATTTGAAGATCCTCCATTTGAAGAAGAGATACTCTCTTTCATTAGAGATCTTGGACACACTGGTGAGATAAAGGTCTTATCTGATGTCAATGTTAATCACTTGCATCAACCATGGAGATCATTTGCTGCCATCATCAATAAGTGTCTCAGTGGAAAAACTACTGCTCTGGAAAGTCTTCGCCTGTCACGAGCTCAAATCCTTTGGGGAATGTATCATAACAAGAATGTTGACTATGTCTACTTGCTGTGGGAAGACTTAGTGTATCAAGTGGAGAACAAGAATTCTAAAAAGAATAATGACATGTATTATCCACGCTTCACCAAAGTCATTGTAGACTACTTCATGGCAAAGGATCAGGCAATACCAAGGAGAAACAAGATGTTTTGGCACTATGCCAGGGATGACTTCATGTTCACCACAATAAGAGTCATTTCTAAACATCAGGACACACAGGTATACGACGCTATTCTCCCTCAGCACTTGACCAACCAAGCCATGTTGGAGTCAGAAGCCTACAAGACTTATCTTGCTTATGCTACTGGTGAGAAGATTCCAAAACCCAAATATGGCAAAAATAAAGCTGATTCTGAATCATCTCCCAAAAAGAAGACTGCTACCACTGCTAAAGGCAAGAGACTCAAGACTTCAGCAAAGGCGGCTAAACCTGCCAAGAAGAAGCAACCTGCAAAGACATCTAAAGCTAAAGGTCTAACAGTGCTATCTGAAGTTGCTTTAACAGAAGCTGAACAAATGAAGCTAGCCACAAAAAGAAGTCTGATAGAAACTCACAGCTCTCACGCCAGCGGCTCAGGTGCAGATGAAGGAACTGGTAGTAAACCAGGGGTTCCCGATGTACCGACATATGGATCTGATGATGAGCAAATCTCTTAGAAGTCTAGTGACGAAGAGGATGATGATGAAGTAGGCTTGAATGATAATGATGATGACAATGATGATGATGAAGACAATGATGATGATGATGACGATGCTGATAATCAAGATGATGATGATCAAGAAGATGATGGTCAAGATTATGAAGAGCAAGATGATGTTAATGAGCAAACTGATTCAGACAACGATGGTGATGACTTTGTTCATCCCAAGCTTTCCACTCATGATGAAGAAGATAAAGAAGAAGAGGATTCAGATCCGAGGGTTCATACACCTTCTAATTATGCATCCACTGATGATGAAGAAAGTGATGAAGAAATACAAGGTGCGAATGTTGAGGGAGAAGAGATGGATGAAGAAGAGACAAATAAAGAGGACAAAGCGAATGAATTATACAGGGACGTGAACATCAATCTGGAGGGAAGAGATACTGAAATGACAGATGCTCCATGCACTATCGTTCAAACTACTCAAGTAATAGAAGACACTCATGTGATTATAACACGGGTCAATCCTGAAGCTCAACAACAGAGTTCTTCTGTGTCATCTGGCTTCGTTTCTAACATGCTCAACCCTAGTCAAGATACATGTATTAACTCTATATTTAATCTTAACACTGAGTCAACTTCACTGATAGATGTTCCAGTTACTACTATTGCTGAGCCACCTCTTTTGTCTACAACTCTTCCTCCACCACCTACTCCTCTCATCACATATCTACAACAAACACCAGCAACCATTCCAAGCTCCTCCATACAAGATCTTCCTAACGTTGGCTCTTTATTCGGGTTTAACCATACACTTAAAACCTTAGAAAATGACTTCTTGGAATTCAAGCAAACGAACCAATTTGTTGCAGCTATTTATTTGATTCTCGGAATTGTTGATACGTACCTTACCAACAAGATGCATAAAGCCATCAAAACAGCTATTCAGTTATAGTCTGATAGACTCAGAGATAAAGCTCAAGCTGAAAATGTAGACTTCATCAATAAACTTGATGATAACATTAAGAAAATAATCAAGGATCAAGTCAAAGAACAAGTTAAAGCACAAGTCTCCAAGATTTTGTTAAAAATTAAGAAGACTGTAAATGAACAACTCGAAGCTGAGGTTCTGACTCGTTCATCTAATGAATCTAAGACATCTCATGCTATAGCTGCCAACCTATCTGAATTAAAGCCGAAGAAGATTCTCATAGACAAGATGGAGAGCAATAATTCAATCCACCGATCTGATGAACAGAAGAATCTCTACAAAGCATTGGTTGACGCTTACGAAAGTGACAAGCTCATACTTGACACTTATGGATATAATGTTTTGTTTAAAAGACGTCAAGATGATGAGGATAAAGACGAAGAACCCTCCGTTGGATCAAACCAGGGGTCCAAAAGAAGAAGAGCGGGAAAAGAATCAGAGTCAACCAGTGCACCAAAGGAAAAGTCCTCCAAGACAACTAGAAAGTCTACGGAAGGGTCCAAATCTCATCACAAGTCTGCTGGCGAGTCTACTCAAGCAGAGGAGCCAAGGCACACTACCAAATATTTGGAAGAACCCGCACATCTGGAGTTCAAAACAGGAGTTACTGAAGATCAACTTGCTAAAAAGATCTCTTAGCTTCCTGATTGGTTTCAGAAACAAGTAAAACCTCCTACTCCCGATCGTCATTGGAACAAGACTTTGCTTGATGCTCATGGACCTGTTCAACCTTGGCTAAGCTCTTTGGCCCAGATGGAAGTTCCGCGAGAGTCATTTAATGAGCTGATAGACACCCCTCTTGACTTCTCAGCATTCGTGATGAACCGGCTTAAAGTTGATACTCTAACTCCTGAATTATTAGTCGGTCTAACATTCGAGCTGATGAAAGGATCATGCAAGAGTCTGGTAGAACTTGAATATTTCTTTGAAGAAGTCTACAAGGTAACCACTGATCAATTAGACTGGAACAACCCTGAAGGTCAGCAATATCCTCATGATCTGCGAAAGCCACTACCATTGATACCTAAATCTCGAAGTCATCGTATTATACCTTTTGATCACTTCATCAACAACAACCTAGTGTATCTAAGTAGTGGTATCTCAAGCCGAACATATACAACTTCAGTGACGAAAACAAAGGCTGCAGATTATGGGAATATCAAATAGATTGAAGATCGGGTCCCTAACACAATGTGGAGTCAAGTGCCAGTTAGCTACGACAAACATGCACTCTGGGAAATCTCACATTGGGGGCGAAAACAACAACAATTCTATGGATTTGCTGCTAACAGGTAATCGGCTCGAGATATCTACTCCAAACGCAGAATCATTACTATCACAAAGCTTCAAATAGTCAAATGGCATCATTACAAGCATCTGGATTGGATCAGTGTTCGTAGAGATGATGACAAGCTGTATACATTCAAAGAAAGCGATTTCAACAGGCTTCGCATCCAAGACATTAAAGACATGCTGCTTCTTCTTGTTCAAGGCAAGTTAACAAATCTCACTATTGAAGAATGCCTAGATTTTAATGTCTCCTTGTAAATGTTTACAAGAAGCGTTGTCATCCAAAGGCGTTTGGAAGACCTTTAATTAGGTATCAACAGTTACCAAAAGAAGCTCAACCTCACAAATCCGGATACGTACAGATCAGACCTTAAACGAAGGGAAGCTTATCCAGCATACTTCAATCCCAAAGGTTTCATTTACCAGAACAAAGACAAGAAGAACAGATTGATGCGTATTGATGAACTACACAAGTTTAGTGACGGTACACTCAATGATGTTCGGACTGCTCTTGATGATCGTTTAAAGGGAATTCAGATGAAGTATCTGCCTAAGACTATCTGGAGACAAAGTGATAGAGTTAAAGTAGGAGCTATGATCCAGGAAATTGATAAACAGCTAAAGACCAGGAGGATTATGCGGAGCTTGGAGAAATTTGTTGGTGGGAGACCGTACGAGGGATACTTTCGGCTGATACAAAGGACCATATGATGTTCTCATTAACAGGTCAATCCTTGTACGTAATTAATAACTTGTGAAATTTGTATATATATATATAGTGTAGACATTATGGTGATATTAAGAAGTGCTCGAGTATAAAATTTTCAAGAATTTCTTAGTAAATTCAAAAAAATTCAAATTATTGAACTCAGCACTATCTTATATACCCTTAAATATTGAGGGGGAGCATTAAAACGTTCCTGTTAGAGATTGTGTAACATTTTGTCCCCGAACGTTTAATCAAATTGATATCCAAAATATCAAGGGATTAACATTTTGGATAAGGGGAGAAAATGTGATTAAACTGAATCTAATTTGTATTGAAATATGATCAGATAAAATGGACTCAATGCACTCCACACTTAGCATGTACTATGATTACGATGCACATGTTAAGGGGGAGCTTTTAGTGATGATGAAAAACTCTCAAAGTGTAAATCTTTTAATATTTATATCAAACACTTTGATTGAACTTTTCAATGATTTTGGCTTCGATTGTGATGGAATACCCGAAAGATCGACCCAGTACTTAAATTTATGGAGTTATAAGGTGGTTAGGCATAGGTATTCAAATCCCATGATCTAGCCAGAACCGGAAGGATCTACCTAGGGATATCTACTAGATAGTGTAGAAGTCCTTAGGTATGATACAAAAAGAGAAAAAGTGAGAATCGAGAAAAGTGCCGACTGAGATAGAGCTAGTACTAGAACAAACCCAAAAAGGTACTAGTTATGAAGTCTCGATAAGCGTTGAAGGGGTTGAAGAATTGAAAATAATTGTAAGGATAAAGGGTGAAAAGAAAGAAGCCCTCTATATACTTAGGCAGAAACCGGGTCAATACATAAACTGTAAAAAACACTAAGGTGTTGTCTGAAATTAAAGACTGTCATGGACCCAGTGACGCTAAGCACAACCCTCCTTAGCCACTCAAGGTCTCTCAACAGATTCTTATTTCATTTCTCACGGAGATTACACGCATTTCTATCAACTTTCTCACTCCGAGTTAGTTGGTATTGAAAAGGTGGCAGTCCGCTCCAGCCTCCGATCACTAAAAACAAAGTGCAATATTGAGTCTAGAGCCAAAATAGATCATCCACAAAACTCATTAGGACACGTGTCAAATCATGCTTGCTTAGTCACACAATGTGAATAACAAGATATACATTAAGAGTCCTACGCATTATCCTTGTGATTTTGCCAGAACATCCGAGTGATATAATTCACAGTGAAGATGGAAATCCTGCTTGAGCCAACATCAAACAAACTCATGGTAGGTAACTTATGTGATTCTATATGAATCAAACTTGTGACAACTGGAAAGAAACAATAGTGCGATTCTATAAGAATTAAACTTGTTCCAGGTTATGAATTGACGATTGATGATGAATTTTGAAATGATTAACACTCTCGATGTGTCACAAAACCACTTTAGCAAGTGACACGTCGATTGATTTTCAAATCTATTTTTCTATTCAATCAGTGAGACCTTGTCTTGCTGGTTCACTCATACCGTGTTGTCTGCTTTGAGACGCTCCGGTAATGAGAACGGCTAGTGCAGCTACGAAACCTTGTCAAGGAAATTCTTTGGAATTCTACCTGATCACAGGCAGTATTTATACTGATCAACGGGGAACCGTGGTTATTGCAACCATATTCGACGAAGTGACAAAGACACTCTCGTCCATATCTGTTGATTATCACTAACCTAAACCTGCAGGTACTCCTGACGATTGGTGCAGCTGATTCCCGACGAGTCACGATTCATAGCCACATGCTCATACCCGACCGACAAACATAAAGACATCATGAAAGCTCAAGTACATGTTTCAAGACTTTCGCTACTCTGATACCGTACGTCTTTCTTGAAGTGACGAAGTATTAAAGTCAAAGAATTTCAAAGAAGTTTCTGTCACTCTGATACCAAACGTCTTTCTCGAAGTGACGAAGTGTTAAAGTTAAAGAATTTCAAGAAAGATGTAACATTAAAGCTTTTAAAGTCAACAAATCAAGAAAGGTATGAGCATGTCGGTCCAGAAGTCACAAGTTCACAAGATGGCAAAGTTTACAAGATGGCGAAACGAGATTATACTTGGTTGATGATCTCAAGGTGCTCAAGATCTCATTTTCACAAGTCAAGTTAAAGGAACAAGCTCAAGCCTAAAGTCAATGATCACTACATCAAATCACAAGTTAATGATTGAAGTTAAACGAGCTAAAGACTAAAGATGTAGTATAGTATGCTAGGTTTAAATTTTGTAAAATGGAGTGACCTCCCTTAGGGGAGATTGTTAGGAACACGAAAGTGTCGGTCACTTCCATAGATAACAGTCGTTAGCTCGTTAAGTAATTTTTGGAAACTTACATAGTTAGTTAGCTAAAATCCCATGAATGAACCCATGAAGGCCCAAGCCCATGATCCATTGTAAGTATATAAACACCTCTCCATGCCTTGGAGAGGTGGTTGGTTGGTTCTATTTTTCACACTTAATGCATTTCTTTTCCTTTACTTTCTCTCACTAGAAATACCTCCTTCCTTCCCACTTTCTTTCTCTAATTCTTGTTGTTAAAGATTACTAATATCCTACATAGTGGTTTAAACACAAACTTAGACAGCACATAAACAGGTAAGAGTAACATAAAACACTTGTGTCCACTTTTCAAAACAAGAAATGTTCTCACCCCAAGTTATAAAGCATACAAAAAACAGTAAAGATGTGGGGCTATGAACTCACCTTAACTGGTGGGGTAAAGTAGCAGGATAGAATGATCATGCGGTGTTGCACAACTGTGCTCGGTCATGACCTAATAATAAGGTTTTGGTTCAGAATAAAAACGGTGTGAAATTATGATGATGCATATACTATTGTTACGAGAGAGGTTTTAGTATCATTGGTTGTGTGGTGGTTGTAATAGTTTGACTCGATAAAGTATATCACAGTACTTAGTGTATATACATATAGTATATAAGAAAAATAATCAAGAATAAATAAGTTTTGGCGATTTACCCGATACCCCAATTAACTCTCTAAAATGCCCTTGATATGAGTTTCTTTACGTTTTTAATTTACGTAATAAGTAATAGAAGTTTTATATTTATAAAAGTTTAATAAAATATATTTTTCGTCTTTTAGTCGGGTATTAAAATAATAATATTTTATTATTTTGTCTTTTTGTCGATATTAAGGAAAATACTTAGTAATTTATAAGTAAGTATATAGTTTAGTTTATTTATCAAGTATTAGTATAATAATTATTTATTATTTATAAAATGATACGGTTTTGTCCTTTTGTCGAGTTTTAAGAAAATAAGTTTTACAAAATATCCTTAAGTGTAAGGTTTTTATAAAATTTCGACATGACCCGTTCGTTTATATTCGTTTTCCAAAATTATAGACTTTATCCCAAAAGCACTTTCCAAATATATTTCATATTTCCCGATGACGCCAAATCTTTACGTTTTAACCAAAACTCGTTTTTCACAATTTATTTACTACTTCAAGTCCATATAGTCAAAACGCTTATAATAAAAATAAGTTTTGTAAGTAATTAAGTTTCAATATTAATAAGTCAAACTTATAAGTTTTAAATAAGTAATAAGCTGAAACCCAACGGGCCCTTATTGGGCTTTTAGGCCCAATAATCCAAAACGAATGATTCAAAATATGATAAGTCCAATAATAGTCCAATAAGCAAATGAATAAGCTATAAGTACTTAGCTTATCCAATAAGCTATAAAATAAGCCACAATAAGCCAAGCCGTGGCTTATTAGCCCACGGTTTGGGTTTGTGTGTTGGGCCGAGGCCCACAACAACAAATAAGCATATGTGGGCTTATTTATTAACCCCAATAAGCTCAAATCCTTTTTAGTTATCAAATAAGCTATAAAAATAAGCTAGGAAAATAAGATGAAATTTGAATAAGCTTAAAGTTCAAACCTTTTTTATTTTCTTTTTTGTTCGAAACCCATATAAGCCCAATAAGCTCACACGAGCTTATTTTTAATCCGAAAATAAGTAATAAGCTTATAGAAAAATATTTCTTTATAAAAACACAACCACGACAACACAACTATGTTTCCCTTGTTCCCTTTTTATTATTTTCAAAAATATATGATCCCGTTTAGGATTTTCGTAACTTGAAATCTTTAATTTTTCAAAAACGAATTATACAACTAGCATCTACACATGATAAGATTAAAAAAGTACAAGAAAATTTAGAAAAGATGAACTTACGAAGATGATGGTTTAGAAGGTGATTAGAGGCTAACGAACAACCCGAATAATGCTTAAAAGACCCAAAATAACTATAAGAATCAACCTCGAATAATCTTTTGCTTCCAAAATCTTGATCAAAATAAAAAGTGGATGGTTTGTGTGTGTGTTTGGCATCGGACAAGAGTAAGAGAGAAATAAGGAGAAATATTTTTGTGTTGTGTGTGTTTCTTGAGAGAGAAATATGTTTAGATGAGAATGAAATGAGGTGAACCTAAGACCCTTTATTTGAAATCAAAATATGGAATCCTAAGTTGTAAAAATATCAAGGGAACACACTTAGCAAAGTTTTAAGGAGAGTGTTGGTGTGGGAGGTGGCGGACGAAACACAAGGACAAAAGGGGGGGTTGAAAATTTGAACATAACTTAGATATTTATTTCCATGCACTTGATATTTTTAAGTATCATTTACGGTATACGTAAAACTAAAAAACGCGTAATACTTAAAAAGAAAATACAAAAATTTAAACATCTATCCGAAACGTAAAAACGCGACATCTGTCAAAAGACTGCATTAAATAGCAAGCTGGAACGCATCCGGTAACGGTTCTTAGTTACGCACGAGAAAACTTCCCGGTTAAGCATAATAATTAACACGTAATTATTAAAAGTCAACTAATGCACGAAAGTCAACGAAAATAATTTGAAAATTTTTACGGGGTGTGACAGCTTAAGTCTGTATGCTACCTTTCTGACTTTGTCAGTTATTCTAAACGGACCAAGATAATGTGGTCCTAACTTTCCACGCTTCCTGAAACAGATAACACCATTCCAAGGAGAAACTTTAAGCATGACACGATCCCCAAACTGAAATTCTATAGGTCGTCTTCTCTTGTCTGCATAGGAATTTTGTCGATCCTATGCCATTGTAAGTCTCTCTTTAATCTGATCGATATTTTCATTGGTTTGTTGCATGACATCAGAACTAGCTATCTCTCTCTGTCCGATCTTACCCCAGCATATTAGGGTTCGACACTTTCTCTCGTACAACATTTCGTACGGTGACATCTTAATACTGGAGTGATAACTATTATTATAAGAGAATTCTTCTAACAGCAAGTATTTATCCCAACTACTGCTGAAGTCTATAGCACAGGCCCAAAGCATGTCCTCCAATGTCTAAATGGTCCTTTCACTCTGACCATCTATTTATGGGTGATAGGTTGTGCTAAAATAGTCCTCTTGAAATCTCTGTCAGAATATAGAAGTAAATATGTTGTCTCTATCAGATACTATAAAGACCAGTACTCCATGTCTAGCCACTACTTCGCGAAGATATAACTCCGCAAGAGCTTTTAAGGACATCGATTCCTTGATTGGAAGAAAGATTGCACTTTTAGTTAAACGATTAACAATTACCCAAATGGCATCACATTGACGTGGTGTCTTAGGCAATTTCATGATAAGATTCATAGTGATCTTTTCCCATTTCCACACAGGAATCTCAAGAGGCTGGAATTTACCATAAGGTTGCTGATGTTCTCGGTGCTTAACTGAGACAGACATTGTTCAACATAACTTTTCTATGTCTCTTTTCTTTCCTGGCAACAATTAATATGGGTTGGATTATAAACATCTTGGGGGCTCTGGATGAGAATGGAATATTTCTATTTATGAGCTTCAAAGAGCAGTAACCTTTTGAGCAGTATCCAAATACTACCAAAACATTTTTTGAGTCCTCGTGAGTCCACAACTAAATTGTGCACCTGGCCCATAAGTTGCTCTGAATTTACATCTCTATTCTTCCATGCTTCATGCTGAACTGTTTTGATATGCTCATAGAAATCTAGGGTAATTACCATTTGGAGTGATTTAACTAGTAAGGAATCATGCCTTGTCTTTTTACTCAAGGCGCCTGCTACAACGTTGGCTTTAGCCGAGTGGTAAAGAATTTCATAATTGTAGTCCTTGACTAGATCTAACTAATGTTGTTGTCTCATATTAAGATCACGTTGATCGAAGAAATACTTAAGGCTCTTATGATCTGTAGAGATTTTGATCTTCACCTCTTAGATATAGTGCCTCTATAGTTTTAAAGCAAACACTACTACTACTAGTTCTAGATCATGAGTAGGATACTCTTCCTCATGTTTCTTAAGTTGTTTGGAAGCATAAGCGATGACTTGACCTCTCTGCATCAAAAAAAATCGAGGCCATTTGAAGATGCATCATAATAAACTTCCATATCATCATTTCCTTCAGGCAAAACTAAAACTGGTGCCTGGCTCAATCTCTGCTTTAGAATCTGAAAAGCAATCTCCTGATCTTCACCCCATTCGAATTTTGCATTCTTTCGAGTAAGCTTAGTAAAGGAAGATGCTATTTTGGTAAAATCTTGAATGAAGCGGCGGTAGTACCCCGCGAGGCCGAGAAAAGATCTGATCTCTATGGGAGTTTTAGGCTGCTCCCAATTCATGATGGCATTAATTTTTGTTGGATCAACTTTAATGCCTTTATTATTTATAACATGTCCGAGAAATTGGACTTCTCGGAGCCAGAATTCACATTTGGAGAACTTAACATAAAGCTTTTCTTGTTTAAGCATACCGAGTACTTAGCACAAAAAGTTTCCTGATCCTTAGCTGACTTAGAATAAATCAGGATGTCATCGATAAACACAATAACTGACTTATCTAACATCGGACGACAGACCCAATTCATTAGGTCCATAAAGGTTGCTAGGGCATTCGTCAAGCCAAATGGCATAACAATGAATTCATAATGCCCATATCTTATCCGAAAAGCTGTTTTTGGGATATCTTCTTCCCGATTCTTTAACTGGTGATATCCTGATCTTAGATCTATTTTCAAAATGAAACTCGCGCCCTAAATCTGATCAAATAAATCGTCAAATTTGGGTAGAGGGTAACAATTTTTGATGGTGACTTTATTAAGCTCTCGGTAGTCAATGCACATCCGCATGCTATCATCTTTATTTTTTACAAAAAAGACTAGAGCTCCCCATGGGGAACTACTGGGGGGAATAAAGCCCTTATCTAGCAGTTCTTATAACTGTTTCATTAATTCTTGCATCTCAGATAGAGCAAGCATGTAGGGAGTTTTAGAAATAGGAGTACTTCTCGGAATGAGATCAATACAAAATTTTACTTGTCTGTCAAGTGGTATACCTGGGAGTTCTTCTAGAAAGACATCAAAAAATTCCTAAACAACTGGAATATTATCCAAACATGGTGTGGATTTCTAAGAATCGATAATATGAGCTAGGTAGGATTGACAGCCACGCGCCAAATGTCTCTTGGCTCTAGCATAGGTACAGATAGCCAGAGAGGTTTTCTTACACTCACCATAGATGAACGTTTCTCCCCCACTTAGGGTTCTGGTCCTGATTAGCTTATTCTGACATGATATAATGGCATCTTATTTGCTAAGCCAATCCATATCGATAACTACATCGGTCTCTCCTATAAGCATAGGAATTAGATCGATCGAGAACTTTTCATTGTCAATTTCTACTTCATAATTTTGAAAAACATTCACCACATGTATAATCCTACTATTTGCTATTGCTACATCTAATGGGGGTTTAAGCCGGCTAATTGGCATAATGAAATTTTGACTAAACAATTCTGATACAAAGGATCTATCTACATCGGAATCAAATAGCACACGAGCAGGTAGTAGGTTTACGAAAAAGGTACCTATCACAACGTCAGGTGCCTCTTTAGCTTATTCAGTTGTCATCATCTAATAAACACGACTCAGAGGCCTTTGTGGTATTTGGAATCCAACTAGACTAGAGGATCTAGATGGTTTAGGTGCTAGTGGTGCCCCATATTTATTCGTGTTCCTTCTTGGCTCTTGCGGTCGCGGAGGAGGAGGTGGTCTAGTGTTTGGGCATGACTCAGCCGTATGATTTGGTTGATAACATTTCTTACAAATCTATGCGGGTTTGGGGCATTCTTTGCTAATGTGGCCATGTTCGCCACAACTAAAACATGTCTTGCTACCCGCGCGACACTCTCTTGGATGGAATTTTCTACAATTGGTACAATGTGGGTATCCTTTCCCCCGAACCTTGGTAGGTTTCATTAGACTTGAACTTATTACTAGAAGAACCACCTTGTTGAATCCTTCTTTTCAGTAGAGACCGCTCACATTTCTTGGTCTCTTATTATCGCTCCAAGGCTGCATTCATAAGCTCATCCATGTTCTTCTAATCCTTTGCTGAAATAAGCTCATGAATCTCCTTCTTAAGCATATCAACATAAGGGTTCATGAGCAACTTTTGATCATTAACATATTCAGGTAGAAAATGTGCCCTATCAAGAAATGGCATGGAAAAATCATGCACGAATTGTTTCGTTACCTAATGAGTGCTTAGAAAGTCCCTCGGGATATTTTTAAGTTCAGCCTGTGGGACGAACTTCTAAAGGAATAACTCCTTAAATTCATTACATGACAAATTTCAGGCAACATTAGGGCCTTTTGCAGCAAGAGTGTAATTCCACCATTCTTTTGCACGACCGCGAAGAAGGTTAGCTGAAAATTTAACCCATGATTTTTCAGGACATTTGCTTGTATCAAACGCTCCCTCAACATCTTGAATCCATCTGTGACATAGAAAGGGATTGCTTTCTCTAGAGTAATATGGTGGGTCACAAGCCGAGAAGTCATTATACGTGACTTCCTTTACTCGTCTCGCAAAGTTTGTAATTAATTCTTCCTGGATAGTTTAGGAGATAATATTACCAAAATATTCCTTAAGGTGAGACAATGATACTATCTGTGCCTTAGCTACTTCTTGAGAGATCATTTCTTTAATCTTCTTAGCCATGGCAGCAGATATGTGAGCGTTTTCATGCTTATTTGTTTATGGCTGTTCGGGAGTTTCTTACCGTTCATCATTCTCTGGAATATCAACTTGAGTCGGCCATTCGGCTCCTTCTGGATTACTTTCAGCCATATCTACGCTGAAAGTTAAACACAGTTCATAATAAGATCTAATATACATAATCTTTTACACGCATAAAATAAATGTCATAACTCAAGTTCAATCCTTAAGTATAACGCAATATCAATAAATCCTCGTTATATGATACGATTATTACTACGTTTGCCATGCATCATAATAATTCCATTAGATAACCAAGTCCCCATTGATATCATATCATACTAAGTTCATGAACGCTACATGATTGCATAACAAGCAAATAGCAAAACTAGACTATAACTGATACTACATGCATATGTGAAAACATATCTAACTCTATAGGCACCCATAGCCTAGGTTTAAGTCTAAATACCCATCTATGGTGGATACCTAGATCTCTTAAACCGCAGCTCTGATACCAACTTGAAAAGCCCACACTATTTTTTTACTACTGCTACAGTACTGCAGAAAAACATGTAGAAATTATGTAGAAAATAAACTGCAGAAAACTTCCTATTTTGACTCGTTCATAACCAAAATTTTGTTTGAACCCAAAACATAACATACATTAACATCTAAGAGTTATACATGATACATACTATCCATTTAGACCTGTACATGAGCAAAATAGGTCAAAGTGAGTAAGAATGACACACTGCCAAACACCCCTTCAACCTATAAACGTAACATGTCTAGTTTCTATGTAGCTAAAATCTGCGTTTATACAAACCATAACACAAAAGAATTTTCCTAGAGCGTTTCATGGTATTAAAGAGGGTTTAGGATAAGCTCGATTACCCACGAGCTCAATAGAGGCTAACCCGCGACCCTTTTGTCCTTAAGCTTCGTATCGCTAGTCTCACTATAAGAAAAACATAAATGAAGCAACATAAGAAAATGCTTAGTGAGATAACATATATAACATTTTAATTAAAAACATGCTACTAAAACCACTTGGGTCATTACGGATTGATTTTGACCAACACGAGTCAACATGGGCTATTTTGACCACACGGGTCAACATAGGCTGTTTTGACCACACTAGTCAACATGGGTTGTTTTGACCATAAGGTCAACTTAGGGCTATTTTGACCACACGGGTCAAATGAGGCTGTTTTGACCACATGGGTCAACGAAGCTGAATTGACCACACGGGTCAACAGGGCTGATTTGACCACACGGGTCAACGGGGTTGTTTTTTACCCATTCCTAACATTTCATAAGTAAGCTTACAACAAATGAGTTATTACTAGTCATAACATATAATACAATTAGCAATGGAAACATAATACAGATATAACACTTTACATAATACAAGACATAAGCATGAGCACCACATGGTAAGTGGCATCTTTAACGGGCTTCTAATGTCCCGTTTCTATTCTTATATACATTACTCACCTAAAAAATGCTTGAATTCTAACATGAGCTCCTGTAAACGTCCTCGGCTAACCCTTATAACCTAAGAACATACAATTTACATGGCGCTTATTAGGAAAGTGATTTAGCTTGTCATAAACAAGCTTAAAAGAACTTAATCCATGAGGGGGTGTTTGGTTCGTAGCTTATATAACCACACCAACATGATTTTTGAAAATTAACACTACGAATTGGTGTTATGGCACCGTAACAAGCTACCCATCATAACTCTTAACAATTACATAAGTTCTTGGTGATATTAGAAATTACAACTTAACCTAAGTTCATGAAATTCTATAAAAACCCCTCAAATGACATAAAGACATGATCTTTAAGCTTTACCTACTAATGGGTAATCATAAAACATGAATTCAATATCAAGATATGATTTTTATGTCAAATTAGATGATGGGAATATTAGAACAAGAGTTCCTAGGCTTTAATGTAGTAATATCTTGCCTCAAACTTGCTTTTAATCAACTTAGAATCAAATCCCCAATTCATATGAGTGATGTGTGTCTGTGTCATGATGTAGGAGGGATGGAAAGATACGAGTCAATTCTTCCAGAGATGCTCCTAGTGTATATCTTATTTAAGTTTATATATTGGCAAGAATGGTCCTTGGTGTTAGAAACATTACATAGATGGTCCTTTTGACTAACTAGACTTATAAGAATAATGGAATTTAACTAGTAAGCTTTTAAAATAATAATAAATCATTACCGTGTAAAATTTAAGGTGTTATAGTTTTCCCGAGCCTAAGTTATCTCTTGTGGTAGAAGATGATAGGATCAATGAACCCATAGTTCAAGATCTCAATGGGTCGCTGTCACTACAAGTTAATGTTTCAGATGAAGGCTATCTTAAAAGTGTCAAAGAAGCTAGAGGTTACCTAATAGAACAAATAACTGGTGAGTTTAATGAGAGAACACTTAGGTCTAAAACAAAACAAGCTTAGGATTTTCGCATGATATTTTCCCAAGTCCAAATTTCACGTGTCTAGTTGAGGTTGTTCATGGTTGACATGCACTATAGGATATTGGTTTGAGTGAGGTGTTGAGAAAATAATTAAAGGTCTAGAAGTCGTTTGCACTAGCTTTATATATTTATGCTCTTAGAGATTATGTGCTAGGACTTATGTGAAAGGCATGGAAGTTAAGCAACGTTGTTGTTTTAACGAGATGAAGGATGGATATCAATGCATTATTCAAATGGTTGATATTATGTCGGATTTTACATGTCAAACTTATGTACTTTGATCAAGAAATTTGATCTACATCGTGTCAATATTGTGGTACCTATCACCTCACATATTTTAATTTGTGAAATCAATCTACGTTGCATGCTCTATCGCCCGTAATCGACATGAAATATTGAATAGAAAAATTCGATGACAAAATGACACGTTAGATCGCAACTCACCCTTGCGATTGTCTTAAGTGAAAAGGTCAATGTAAGAGTCGTGACAAAACCAATATGTGATAGTGTTACAGGATTTAGCATGATTGATGATAATGGTAACTGGTAAGTGTATTTCATTTTTTTAAACAAAAATTTCCTAGGCGTATTTTTTCATAGCAGTCAACATTCAGATTGATGCAATGCCAGTATCGTTGATAAAGTATACTTAATAAAGAGAGATGAGAAAGAAATAGAGGATGTCGTAGAAGTATATTTGGTGCAAACTATTTTCATATCCTCTTATTCCTTCCCATCTCTCTGTATAAGTTTGTTTTGCCTGTAAAACTTGCTTTTTTCGATCTGGATGTGAATTACTATCAGAAAATGGTATTGGTAATTTTTCTTTTCAAAACTGATATACATTTACCACTATTGTTATCACTAATATATCTTACCAATTATTAGATATACTCTAAAGACAGTGTTTGATTTTTATAATGTTCAATACTCTGTTTGTTTAGTATTAACATGTCATGAAATGTAATTTAGTCATGGTTCGTATGTTGCACCGCCTCTCTACTTGATTATGTGCCACTGATTATAAAAAGCTGATGGTTCTTCGATTTTCAATCGGCTTTTGATGTTGTTGATAGATGAAGATTTGATAGTATGCGTATATCCACTGTTAAAAATTAAATAGTTCTTATGTGTTATGGTTATTAGTACATTTATTAATAATTTATTTTATTTAGGCTAGTGAAGCAGTCTCAAATGGTTCGAGTGAGGAGCAGGAGAGAAATCGATATAGAGATTATGAGCCTTCGCACCAAGCAAGACCGCCCTTATCCCTTTCCTTTATCCATTCCGCCTCCTTATTTTATGCTTGAGGGAGTATGAGGAAAGTTGTTGGTACAGTTAGTAGCCAAATTTGTTCCTTTGTTGCGACATACAACACCAAATGGATCCTATGTTTTCAGCATGGGTTCATAAACTTTAAAGATTCTAATAGTCATCATGTTATTCAGTATTACACGCATCACCATCCCACGCTATGTCTCTTCAACATTCAACATTTAAGCCAAAAAAATAAGCTTTTATAGATCGTTGAGTTAAATGATGAGGGTGTTGTTGATGATAATAGTGTCAATGACATCATCATCGTCATCTAACTCGATGATCTCTGGAAGCTTGGGTTCTTTTTCCTCATGCGTCGGAAGTTAGGGAACTATAATGCTTTGGGCTACTTAGAGTGTAAAATTGAAGAATGTCCAAAGACGCTCAGATTACCAAGGATAATTAGATTCTAAACCATAGTTGTTTAGTTTATTTCAATGGACTTTGGTATGTGCTATTTTACACATACCATTTACTATGAAAAACGACCCTAAATGACCAAAAACATAATGAAAAATACATATATATATGTTTGTTTTTGTGTTTGTGAAGCAGGTAACGGATATATCAAAAAGGATTAAAAAATGAAGCAAAATAGACAAAACCGAGCACGGGAATGGAAAAAGTGCAAGAAATCAAAGCCGAAGGCGAATTTATCTTAAAACCAATCCCATTAAACCTTTAACCTAAAAGAAACCCTAAAACAATTGCACCGTTAGTCCTTATAGCATTACACCATTAGTCCTTAACTTAACAACACCCTTATAAATCCCTTAACTCCCGTTAGTCCCATAAAACCCTTTCAAACCACTTGGCCCATATTCATACAACCAAGCCCAATTCCATTTCATATAAAAATAGCCCAAGTCAACAGCTCGGTCAAACAACGAAATAGAAAAGAAAAGGGGCGGGAAAATCCGTTTCACTGTCACCCTTCATCCCAATTTTTCCCTGCACCTAAATTAACCCCACTTAAATGAAAATTAACCTTTCTAGAAGCTTATGCCGCACGCAATGACGCCTTTAGGAGCCACGCTGGCATTCCCAAGGCCAATCATTGGCTAATCATGCGTGGAGGTCTATCAACGGCTAAGATTAATTAATTGGAAAGAGGTTATGGATTAAGGGTTGAGATTTGAAGCAAGGGGAGCGTCTCAAGAGGCTTGAAGGTTCCTCAGCCTTCTATAAATAGAGCTGGATCACACACAGTAGAGCAACTAGGGTAGTTTTAGCTTATTTAGTATAATTTAGCTTATTGTATCATTTTTAGTTTTAATGTTTTTAAATTTGATGTAACTTTCCTTTTTAAGCTTGTACTCAGTTTATATAATCAATAAAAGTTAAGTTTTCTTATTGTTAACTTTTAATTCATGTTTTTACCTTATAAGCACTATGGTTTAAATAAGCTCTTTAATACTCTAATAAGCTCAATAAGCATTCATAATTACTAATAAGCTAGCTTAATACTCAGTTAAGCTCTCAAAGCTTAACTGAGCTTCTTCATACTCAAATCCACCCACAAATATACCTCAGCTTAATTGGAAGGGAAGCTAAACTTGGAAGGGCTTCCAAGACCTTACCAACTTATCCTAGATAAGCTGGAGCTTTGTTGATCAGCTTTTGGAGCAATTAATAAGCCTTGTTTGTGCAAAGGCTTTTGTGAGTTCTTATTTTACATTTTTAAGCTTAATATTGCACTTTAGCTTATTTTTGCTTATTATCTGCTTATTGTTGTTTAGAATAGCTTATTATTACTTATTATAATTATTTAATGCCTATTGTGCTTAGTTGATAGTTTAAATTTCATTTTATAAGTCTTTGTTTTAAAACAGTTAAAAATCCAAAAAAAAATTAGCATAATCTGTTTCCCTATTATTCCAGCTTATCTGATTGTTGTGATTTGCTCAAAAGGTTTTTAATAAGCTAATAAACATCTGGTATTAGAAGTTTAAGCCTTATTTCTCATTCTTATAAGCTAAACATGAGTTTAAGTGTTCTAAATGGGTGTTTGGCTCAAGACAGTACTAACTTGAGTTAGTACTGTCAAGACCATTTTGGTTCTTTAGATTGAACTTAAACATCAAAATTAAGTTTATAAGATTAAGATTTAAAGTTTTTGTTTATATAAATCAAGTTTTAAAAGGTTTTTGTATATGAATCTTAAATCTGAGTTCATAAACTCAGTTAAATAGAATTTTGTGCTTTGATCTGTTCTTGGTTGAAATTGTTGGTGTTTTACTATTGTTTTGGTATTTACATGGAATAGAAATCAAGTCCTTAAGGTCTGTGCATTGAATTTGTGTTTTGGTTAAAATATGTGTCAACTGCATCAGCATTCAAAACAGTCAAATAGCATTTTTCTAGCTTAAAAATCAGATAGTAATAGTTAGATTTAGGACTTAAAACTTAGTGCAGAAGTAGATTATAGGTTAAACTTAGAATGTTTGAGCTTATTTTGTAGTAATTAGCTTATTAGTGTATCTGTTTTTAAGCCTGTATAAGTAGTTTTAGCCTTTTGATAAAAAACTAAAAAACCATAAACAGTTAAAGTAGCTTTTTCAATTAGATATTTCTTAGCTTAAATGATTTTTAAAATACTTTTTGATTGAAGTTTTAAATAGTTTGTAGGACAAGCTTTCTAGTGGTATAAGCCACTAAGCCATAAGGATATGTTCCCTTGCTTAAAAATAAGCTCAAAAATTCCTATTTAGCTGTTTGGAAAACCGTTTTGTGTCAAAGTGCTTATTGGCTTTTCCAACTTATGGCTTATTGATTTTGTTTAACTTGTGTTCTATATTGCTTATTATGTTTGTTTTAAGGTGTTTTTAGCTTAATTAGTTTTGGTTTGTGCTTATTCTAGCTTAAAAGAAATTTCAGTTTAGTAAAAAAAGCAAAAATCCTCTTAAGTATAAACTGTCACTTTCTAAGCTTAATTTCTAGCTTAATAATCAGTTTTTCAAAAAGTGCTTATTTTAAGCTGCTTAACAAGTTTGTAGAAAAAGTTCTGAAAAATAAAAAAACAAAGAGGAACAAGGGAAGTCAAGGGTGAGCAAGACTCGAACCCTTGACCTCAACCTCATTCAACCATCTTTATACACACACACCAAACCAACTGCGCCCTTGGGACTTTTATGTCCAAGGGTGCATTCAATATTATGTTAACATATTTTTGGCCCTTTTTTCTCAATAAGCACTTCGAGTGCTAAAATGATTTTTCAGTGCTTATTCGTTCAAGTTTTTTTCAAGCTATTATTTTTCCTGCATTCTTCTCATCATAAACGGTTTTTTAGAATTTTTCTAGGATTTTTAGCTTAAAGTTTAGTATTTTTCGTACATTAATTTAGTTTGAAAACATTAAAAATCATTAAAAAATCAAAAAAAATCAAAAAAAAAATTCCTTTTCTGAAAATTTTCTTTTAATATTTAGAAGGTTTAGGATAATTTTGATAATTTTGCTTATATGTCGCGTTTTTGAATTTCCCGTTGACGTTTTTACGTTTAAATCTTTACTTGCTTTATTGTTTGCTTGCTTATACGAGTTTGTGCATTATATTTGTTAGAAATAGGAAACCATATCCAAATCTTGAAATATTCAAATATGCGATCACAAACTAAACTGACTTTCTATTCACGTTTCGCCGAGGACAAACGACCTGGAAGGTTTTAGAGATTGCTTTGGTTAAAAGTAATTCTCTTTAATTTTTTGGAATACTATACTATATACTATAATTGTATTTGCCTTTTAATTACACATACTTGTTTGTGTGTGTAGTTTGGAGCAAATCAATTTTTGGCGCCGTTGCCGGGGAAGTGTAACGATTTTCGTGTTTCCGTTTGAAGATTAGTATTTGAAGACCCTTCCTCGTGAAGTTATCGTTTTTCGTTTGTGAATATTTTCTTATTATAAAAATATAAAAATACAAAAATATTTTTATTTTCTCAATTTGTGTGAATATATATCAAGTAATCAAAAATACCAAAAAAATCAAATAAACAACAAAATCAACCGGTGTGTCACTTGTGAAAACGGCTCACGTTCCTCCGCTTCTTTGTAAGTAATTTAGAGAGCTACCGTACACTTGTTTGGTTATCGGTTAACAAAAATATTTTCTTTTCTCTTATTTTGTTCTTAGTTTATGCAAACTCGCTCTTCGTCAAAATTCGTTGGTGAATCTTCTACGAATCCTACTTCTACGAATCCGAAACGTCGTAATCGTCGACGTTCAAAACAAAGAGTCGAACCGTTCGCTCTTGAAGAAGTTCCCGTAGTTACGATGGCCGATCAACGTACTATGGCGGAATTACTCCGTGCACCCACCGAGGGTTATGCGGAGGCAATCGTAGTACCACCGATTCCCGCTGAGCATTTCGAGCTCAAGCATAGTCTAATCAATCTTGTAACTTCGAAACAATTCTACGGTTTTGAAGATCCTCATGCTCATATTCGATATTTTAACAAGATTACTTCTACGTTGAAGTACAAAGATGTGCCCGAGACATCGATTAAGCTTATGCTTTTTCCATTTTCTATCGATGGTCCAACCCGGATTTGGCTAGACAAAGATCCTCCTCGTTCTATTCTCACTTGGGATGATCTTGTGTCTAAATTCATTAACCATTTCTTTCCTCCCTCAAAAACAACAAATCTCTAATGAAATTTCAAATTTTCATCAAAAATTTGAGGAAACTGTTTAGTGAGGCATGGGAGCGATTCAAGGATCTCCTTCGAGCATACCCTCATCATGGTTTTAAACTGAATTACAACAACTCGATACTTATATAATGGTTTAAACCCTTCAAATACAAGATTCATAGAATTCTTCCGCCGAGTGGCAATCTTAGGAAACGTAGTGCACAAATTGAGTTACAGATTATTGAAAACAAGTCAAAAGTCTATCATTCAAGAAATAAATCGATTGTTTCTCAAGTGAAAGCAAGTAATGTTGATTCTTTGGAGATGGCCAAACTTACCGATGCAGTAACTCAAGTAACTAGTGCCGTAGCCATTATGATGAAACAATTTCAAGCCCCAGCTCCAGCTTCCGTAAAAGTTGTTGATGGAACTTGGTATGACTTGAGGCGTTGCTGGCAAAAACTTACCGAGACCATGCCTACACCGATGGCACCACTTTACGGGCAATCATGCACAATCTACAAGATATGTTTCGCGGTGCATCCACAGTAAACGGATAACTAGTTGTTCAGCAGCCGCAGTGAACAATAATTATAATCAAGGTTATCATCCTCAAGGAGACCCACACTTCCATGCTAGCAATCAAATGGGTCCTCCTGGTTTTCCTTCCGTTCAAAATAATCAAAATCGTTTTAATCAAAATCAAGGTTACAACCAGGGAAATTATCAAAATCGAGGAAGTAACTTAAATCAAGGAAATAATCAAAACCAAGTGTTTAATCAAAATCAAGGACGGGGGAATAATTTCAATCAAGCTCCAACTTATCAAGCCCCAACTCATCAACCACAAGTTGTGGGACAAAGTTATTTTCAAGCTTACATGAAGGAAAATGATGCTATAATGAAAAACATGCAAACCCAAATGACTACATTGACAAATTCGAACATTGAGCTTAAGAGCATGTTTGGACAATTCATGAAAATGAATACCACTTCTTCTTCAGGTTCGGGTTCATTACCAAGCAACACCATTCCCAACCCACGTAAAGATCTTAAATCTATCACCACTTAAAGTGGTGCTACTTTAGCTGGACCCACGGTTCCTCCTCCCCCTCCTTCTCCTTCCGCTTTTATTTCTTCTGCTCCTATTTCATCTCCTAAGATTCTCGAGCCTAATCCGCATCAACCTCCGATTCCATATCCATCGAGGTTGAATAAGGAAAAGTTGCAAAGAAAAGATGATATTCAAATTCATAGTTTCTTACAAATGTTTAAGAAAATCCATTTCAATATCAGCTTTTCTGAGGCTCTTGCTCATATGCCTAAATTTTCAAAAATAGCTAAGGATCTCCTTACGAATAAGGAGAAACTTCTTGAGATAGCAAATACACCCGTGAATGAGAACTGCTCAGCTGTGATCCTCAAAAAGTTACCCGAAAAACTCAGAGACACTAGGAGGTTTCTCATTCCATGTGAATTCTACTGGCTCGAGTCATGCATGGCCCTAGCCGATCTAGGGGCTAGCATTAACTTGATGCCACTTTCTGTGTGGAAGACACTATCCCTTCCGGAACTTTCTACTACTAGAATAACCCTTGAATTAGCTACCCGGACTGTGGCTATTCCATAGGGTATAGCCAAGGATGTTTTTGTTCAAGTAGGCAAGTTTACATTCCCAGCCGACTTTGTGGTGGTTGACTATGAGGTTGATCCTTAGGTTCCTCTTATATTGGGGAGACCTTTTCTAAGGACGGCTCATGCTTTAGTTGACGTACATGGCGAAAAGTTAACCTTGCGAGTCGATGATGAGGAATTGGTCTTTAACGTTGAAAGTGCCTCAAAATATCCTCAAAAGCATAGTGATAAGTCAATCCGTAAGATTGACATTCTTGATATACATGCGAGGATCATTTCCATGAGGTTCTTAATAATCATATGAGTGGCAGTCCCACTCTTTCTCCGGACCCTATGGTCGAGTCTCTCTCCCCTTCCACTCACTCCCTTTCGGAGGATATGATTTTCTTTTCAAAGGACTGAGCCATTTCTTTCTCTCGATGATTCGATACCACCGGGTATTGATGATGGCACCTACGACTCGGAGGGAGATATTCTTTTTCTAGAAAGATTATGTAATGACGATCCTACACCTGATCTCCCTCTTATTCCTAACCCCGTATGTTTGATTAATGATACCGAAAAGATTAAATCTTCTATCGATGATCCTCCGGATCTTGAGCTCAAGGACTTGCCTTCCCACCTCGAGTACGCATTTTTGGAGGGGACTTCCAAGTTACCCGTCATAATCGCTAAAGACTTAAAGAGGGAGGAAAAAGAGCAGCTTCTAAAGGTTTTAAAATCACACAAACGGGCGATAGCTTGGAAAATATCTGATATTTGAGGCATTAATCCGAATTTTTTCACTCATAAGATATTAATGGAAAATGATTTTAAACCAGCTGTTCAGCACCAAAGACGGGTAAATCCTAAAATCCATGAAGTAATCAGAGCTGAAGTCATTAAACTTCTCGATGCCGGATTGATTTACCCGATCTCTAACAGTCCTTGGGCGAGCCCGATTCATGTTATACCCAAAAAGGGGGGTATGACGGTTATTACCAATGAAAAGAATGAGCTTATTCCTTCACGATTGGTCACAGGTTGGCACGTTTGTATTGACTACCGAAAGTTAAATGACGCCACCCGTAAAGACCACTTCCCTCTCCCTTTTATAGATCAGATGTTAGAGCGCTTAGCAGGAAAAGAATTCTATTGGTTTCTGGACGGATTTTCTGGCTATTTTCAAATACCAATTGATCCCTAAGACCAGGAAAAGACCACTTTCACCTGTCCTTATGGAACATTTGCTTATCGACGAATGCCTTTTGGCCTTTGCAATGCTCCTGGGACATTCCAAAGGTGTATGATAGCGATTTTCTACGATATGATTAAAAAACTATGGAAGCTTTCATGGATGAGTTTTTGGTCTTCGAGGATTCATTTTCATCGTGCCTCTCCCATTTAGATACTATGCTACAACGGTGCGAAGACACCAACCTAGTTCTAAATTGGGAGAAGTGCCACTTTCAGGTCAAAGAAGCATTGGCTCGGCCACAAAATCTCTAAAAATGGACTTGAAGTTGATAGAGCCTTAAAGTAGATGTGATTGCAAAACTACCACCTCCGACCACGGTTAAAGGGGTTAGGAGCTTCTTGGGTCATGCCGGTTTCTATAGGATTATACAAGACTTTTCCAAAATAGCTCGGCCAATGACTCACCTCTTGGAAAAGGACACTCCTTTCGTATTTTCGGACGAGTGTCTTGCTTCTTTTAAGATTCTTAAAAAGAGGTTAACCGAAGCTCCTATCCTTGTGTCCCCGGACTGGGACTTGCCGTTTGAGCTTATGTGTGACGCTAGTGATTATGCTGTTGGAGCAGTTTTAGGACAAAGGAAAGACAAATATTTTAGGCCTATACACTATGCTAGTAAGACCCTCTCGGATGCTCAAACTAATTACACCGTTACCGAAAAAGAGCTTCTAGCTGTGGTGTATGCATTCGAGAAGTTTCGGTCTTACTTAGTCTTATCCAAGACCATAGTATATACGGATCACTCGGCATTAAAATACCTTTTTAATAAGCAAGATGCCAAGCCGAGGTTGATCCGGTGGATTCTTCTGCTCCAGGAATTTACTATTGAAATTCGTGATAAAAAGGGAGCAGAGAATCTCGCGGCCGATCATTTAAGCAGATTAGAAAACCCGTATCAAGGAGATCGTGTTGGGATGGAAATAAATGACAATTTTCCTCACGAATCACTTAATATGATATCTCTTAATCCCGACAATAAACCCCCGTGGTTTGCCGACATAGCAAACTACTTAGTGGGGAATGTGCTTGTTAAAGGGATGTCATCCCAGCAGAAAAAGAAATTCTTTAAGGATATTCGACACTATTTCTGGGATGACCCCTATCTCTTTCGGATTTGTGCTGATCAGATTATTCGACGGTGTGTGGACGGGCAGGAAGCTATGGACATTCTCCAAGCTTGCCATAATGGACCCACCGGGGACACCATGGCCCAAACTACACCGTGAAAAAAGTTTTTGACTTCGGTTTTTTCTGGCCCACCATCTACGCGATGCCCAGGACCTTGTCACGCATTGTGACTCGTGTCAGCTTCAGGGAAAGATCTCACAACGGGATGAAATGCCCCAAAATCTTATTCAGGTTTGTGAGATTTTCGACCTCTAGGGCATCAACTTCATAGGGCCGTTCTCGTATTCAAGAGGGAACCGATATATTCTCATGGCTGTCGACTATGTTTCGAAATGGGTTGAAGCGAAAGCGCTCCCCACCAACGACGCCCGAGTAGTGGTTAAGTTTTTAAAACAATTATTTTCTAGATTTGGAACCCCACGGGCCATCATTAGTGATCGAGGGACGCATTTTTGTAACGACCAATTTTCTAAAGTTCTTCAAAAATATAGTGTTACGCATAGGCTTTCAACCTTGTATCACCCACAAACCAGTGGCCAGGTGGAGGTTTCCAATAGAAGTTTAAAAAGGATTTTAGAAAGGACGGTAGGTGAGAATCGAGCAAGATGGGCTGATAAACTCGACGACACCTTGTGGGCTTTTCGTACCGCTTACAAAACCCCGATCGGGTGTACGCCTTTTAAGCTGGTTTACAGAAAAGCTTGTCATTTGCCCATCGAGCTCGAGCATAAAGCCTACTGGGCCTTGAAACATGCTAATTTCGACCTAAATACCGCGGGAGATCACCGAAAGTTTCAACTTAATGAGCTTCGTGATCAAGCCTATGAGAATTCTTTGATTTATAAAGAGAAGACGAAGAAACTTCACGACTCTAAGATCAAAAACCGCATTTTCAATGTTGGTGATCAAGTCTTGCTCTTCAAATCTCGTCTAAAGATATTCTCCAGAAAGCTTAAATCTCGTTGGTCTGGACCGTTCACTATTGCCCATGTTTATCCATATGGGACCGTTGAGTTTTCTCAAGCCGATGGTCCTAACTTTAAGGTGAATGGTCATCGTGTTAAGCACTACTTCGGAGGGGACGTACCACACATGGTAGTCCCAGATCTCCAAACCTTCCCTAAGGACAAATGAATGCAGGGATCGAGTCAAGCTATGTGACTCGGTGACTAAAAACAAAGCGCTTTGTGGGAGGCACCCCATGCTTATCCATTTTCTTATTTCTTTCTAATTTCTAATGTGATGTGAGGAGGATTGTACTCATCCGATTCTCGTTGTTTGTTGTGCTTGTGATTGTTTGTAGGATGAACCAATACTTTCTGAAGTCTCTCGTGTTCGGTGATTTTTCCCGGTTCACTCGAGCTTCCTAGCCTTTGCTTGCCATTAGTCTGGGGAAATCCGACATCCTAGATTTTTATCGACTAACATCTATCTTTTAGCACACCTAATAAACGGCTTAAGATTTTTGTGGTACTTTCTCCATGCTTGGGTTATGCATTTGACTTTTTGAATTCTAGTATGGGGTTTTTCGAGCCTTAGACTAGGAAATATTGAGGACAATGTTTAATTTTAGTATGGGGTGGTATATCTTCGATATGATCTGACCTACCTTTGCCCGTTGTTCTCACGTACCTCGTTTTCCCGTAAAAATAGCAAAATTTTTAAATTTTTAAGTCTTGTTATTATTTAGTGTACCCACAAAAACAAAAAAACAAAAAAACAAAAAAACAAAAAAACAAAAAAACAAAAAAACAAAAAAACAAAAAACAAATTTTTTTTGACACGAATGTAGGTTTTCCGTTGGTGAGAACGAAAGTAAATTTTGACCCGACCGATTTTATATCTTAGCTTTCTCCTTAACTTTAACTAAGTTAATTTTTGCTAATCTTTTATACAAGGAGCTATAAAAAGCGAGTCTAGCTTGAAAAAGTCAAGATTTTGCAAGTTCCCATAATTGATTTTAAATATGCGAAATTTAATTTATTTGGCTAAGTATTCACTAATTTCTTTCTTAGAAATTTTAAACTGTGAAGAACAAGAAATGATAGAGTAGAATATAAGTTTTGATGCTAAACATAGAATAGTTGGATTTTTTTAAAGCTCATAAGTGTTTATTTGTGGCTTTTTCTCCCATTAGATTGTTTCACTTTTATATATGTTGCTTAATAAATAAAGTTGTGTGGTTTTTTGGTTAATAGTTAGTTCATAGCGGTTTTCTTAGTTCCTCTGTGATTAAGTTAAGTATACATCAGGAATACTTAATTTGGCATACTATATTTATCACACTAATAAATATTTTGCTTATCCCTTAAAGAGCCTTAGGATATATGTGATAAGTAAAATCTAATAAGTAAAATTATAGCCTTATTCATTCCTTAAAGAGACTTAGGGTATATGGAATGGATATTGTTGCTTAATTTTTGTCTTGTTTGTACCTTAAAGAGCCTTAGGGTATATGGTGCAAAT
>BQNB010011512.1:48726-81234 GCA_026074375.1 Tanacetum coccineum
GTAAGCGGATTTCTCCAACCAAACGATAAAGACCGTAGACAAATCTTTAAAACAATATAGCACACAACAGGTCTTTCGACCTATACCATTATGTGTATACAATCAAAGTTGATTAACAAAGTTGATAAGATTAGACACGATATGATTTCAACACAAGCTTAAGATTAACAAGATCACAATAATACCAAATACTTATTTATTATATTAACATCACTGAGTAGACATAAGGAGCTTAGCCACTCATGGCTATGGTGTTCATAACAAAGTAAAGTAGAGAAACAAGAAACATACGATAATCAAATTAGAGATGGATTGAACATAACTCATTTACAAGTACCGAATCGTACTAAACCCTTATTTAACTAAATACTTAAATGTTGTTCTTCGTCTTCGCCGGAATTTCATACTTAATACTAGAGATTTAGAGAGACTTGACATGGAGAGGATTTGATATAGAAGTGTGTGAAAGGCTTGATTTTCGTCCTCTATTTATAGGCTGAGAAGGGGTCGAAGTGCGGCGCACATTATAAAATGTGCAACGTACTTAGCCTATGTCGGTGGAAATATCATTAATGCTTGAAGGGAAGTGCGGCGTACATTCTTGGAAAACCGGCGCACTTCATGTCTTTAATGGCTTCATTGAATTCGTTGATAAGTGTGGCGCACACATAAGATTGTGCGGCGCACATTCTTGTGATTTTTGCTTTTATCATTTCTTTTCTTCTAACTTGTCTTTTGAAGAGCATAAACACTTGTATCTTGATCACTTTGAGCATGGGATGTCTTCAAGTGAACCTGCACATATTTCATGTGATTAACTACCAAAAGTTCACGAGAAATGATAAAATATATACAAATAACGACACCGAAAACATGTATAATTTAGGCGTTATCAACTTGTCTTCAACTCATCATTCCGCCCTTGTCACGGACCATTCTTCGTCCATGATACAAAAGATTCCTTGGTAGCGTGACACGCATCTTCTTTGGTTCTTGTCCAATCATTGTGCTCACATTCTTTAATAGCAATATACTTCTTTGTTGTTCCAAAAGAGTACTTGATCACCTCAAACCTTTCAATTTTGCAAACCGGCGGTACTTGGCAGGGATTTCCAAGCAATTTGCATCTATCTTCTTCGTATTGCTCCTCCTCCTCGTTAGCATGATAAGATGTGTTATGCCAAACCAAGTCATTGTCAAATTTGCCGATGCCATGATCATCATTCGGCTTCTTTTCTTCTCGAATAGCTTCTTCATTATTCCTTCATGCATGATTGTTAAATGTTCTAGAAACATCTAGGTAAGGGTTATAATTAGCATCAATATTGGTGTTCGCGTAAGTCTCGCGTATGTTATTTCTCCAATTAGTAAACGGAGAACATTCGTGATCATTCATCTTCCACCAATATTCTTCAAGTTTTACCAATAACTCATAATCAAGCTCGTGAAAATTTCCAAAGAATCTTTTCAACCATGCGCAAAAGTTCATCACTCCTCGAGTTTCATCGCCCCATGACCTTTCGTAGATGGCTTTTTGCTTCAAAGTTTCCTCCTTTAACTTTCCATCTACCAAATCATCATACCAATTGTAATCTTGAAAGTAGGTTATGTAACCAGCTCGAACCATCCCCGGTAATTCTCCTCCATTGAAAAATCCTTATTCTCTCGAATTACAGGTCAGCCATTTAGCTCTCCCATTCATGAAATGGAAAGGTTTGCAAATATGGTAAATGTCAATCCCATGTTCCGACCACGGTTCTTCAGGAACCCATGGTATCCCCTTGTTCTATTCGTCCATCCATTCGTTTTTAAATTCATCATGTGTCTTGACCCCGAGAATATTGTTAGTGAATAAATTCGTATCAATTTTAAGAAGATAATTGAATTCATTGAATGCCGTGCATAGAGGTGTTTCGAAGTCGAATATGTCGGTTTCGATCTTAAAGATTTCAGCAATTTCGTCTTCCCCATTCGAGATCAGAAAACGCCTCATCAGTGAGTTCTTCTTGATCATTACTGTTTTTCAAATAGTCCCATAAATCATTTTTGGTGAATGGATCCATCATCATATGGTTGGTAAATTTTAAAGCCAGCCAATTTTCAAACACTACATTAGTTGAATCCCACTTTGCTTTAGTTCCTACAATTTTACTAGTACGAGAAGGCGGGTAATATTTTCCAAAGAATTTCTCCGTAAGATGTACCCAAGTAGTAATTGAGCTTTGAGGTTCATTCATCAACCATTCACTTGCATCTCCAGTTAGCGAGATAGGGAAGACAACAAGCCTAAGTCGTTCATAACTTACGTTGGGTAAGTCCAGGGGATCAACAATTTTAAGGAAGTTTTCAATGTGCTTGATCGCATCTTCTCTATTCGTCCTACTAAAAGCGTTATCTCACAAATCATCAAGGAATTTTCCTTTCAATTCGTATGCAGCTTTCCCGTTAATCATTGTCTTAGTAATACCCGAGTAATAATCTCCTCGAGTTTTGTTAACGTATTCTTCCATAGTCGGTTCCGTCATGGTTTCCGTGATTACTTTTTCAATCAATCCTTCACGATCAGCACTGCCTGAAACCAAGGTAAAAATATCAGTAGGATTTGTTCTGAAGAAAGTAAATACAGAAAACTAAGTACGAAAACGAAATACGAAAATTTACAGTCTGATGTTGTATCAGATAGTCAATACGCCGTATTCAATTGACTGAATATGCCGTATTGACTGTTTAAATTGAATACGTTGTATTGGCTGTGAAAGTTTGATACGCCGTATCGATAATTTGACCAGAACAGTGTACATAAAATAAAAATAAAACACAAAAGTAAAACAAACACACAAACAAAATAAAAACTTTTAGGTGAAATGGACGATCCGACACTAAGACTCAAAAAAATTAAAAATTAAATTAAATTAAACTAAATCTAGATTAATTAAAAGTTAGAACTAAAATACTAACAAAAACAAGAATTAAACAACTTCACTCTCCGGCAGCGGCGCCAAAAACTTGATGTGTCGTTGTGCGTAAGTTATATTTATTATCAAGTTTTACATTTATATTTTGCCGACTTTACCTAAAAACAACACTAACTGGTAGTGTACCCGATCAGTTGTAGCTTCGTTGGTAAGTAGGGTTTTGATCACTAAGAGCGAGAGCGTTATTTCCTAAGTCTACCAGTATTTTAGTTGTCTATGTTAATTCTAGTCTATGTTAATTATAAGTTAAACCTATGCTAAACCTAATTCTAATAGATAAAGGGGGTTTTCAGTCTGAGAGACTGGCACGGGTTTTGGTGGTAACTTAAATCTACTTTAGTCACGATAACACACGCGAGCTGATAATCAAAAGATAGAAGAGTGGTCAAGCCTATTATAAGGAAACTGTATTAACCATGCTTAATCAAATATAACCAAAGGTTTATTATCAGAGCAATGATAGACTTATCTCCGAGGTGGTATATCATATCCTAGATTTAGGCGGTCCTTCATCCTAAACCCTAGAACGCTAATTATACATAATTAAACGCATCCACATAAAGCAATCTTTTATTGACTATAATCTATCTTAGCTAGATAACGCTAAATCTAAACTAAAACACTAATAAAGAAAAGAATTAAACAACTTCACTCCCTGGCAACGGCGCCAAAAACTTGATGTGTCGTTGTGTGTAGGTATTATTTATTATCAAGTTTTACATTTATATTTTGCCGACTTTACCTAAAAACAACACTAACTGGTAGTGTACCCGATCAGTTGTAGCTTCGTTGGTAAGTAGGGTTTTGATCACTAAGAGCGAGAGCGTTATTTCCTAAGTCTACCAGTATTTTAGTTGTCTATGTTAATTCTAGTCTATGTTAATTATTAGTTAAACCTATGCTAAACCTAATTCTAATAGATAAAGGGGGTTTTCAGTCTGAGAGACTGGCACGGGTTTTGGTGGTAACTTAAATCTACTTTAGTCACGATAACACACGCGAACTGATAATCAAAAGATAGAAGAGTGGTCAAGCCTATTATAAGGAAACTGTATTAACCATGCTTAATCAAATATAACGCAGGTTTGTTTATCAGTGCAATGATTGACTTATCTCGAGGGGTATATCATTCCTAGATTTAGGCGGTACTTCTTCCTAAACCCTAGACACACTAATTCTGTCATAATTAAACGCATCCGCATAAAGCAATCTTTTATTGACTATAATCTATCTTAGGAAAAATGGTGATCTTATCGAAGCCTGGTTCAACGAGACTTTACTAACTTACAGCTTAACGGCTTATTACATACTAGTAGTCTACTGTCCAAGTCCTTACCAAGGGAATCAGAACGTCATGTATCGATCCTAGGTCACCTACTAGTCCAACTTGTTCACTAAACCAATGGAAAGGATATGTCATTATTTGTGATCCTATTATTCTAGTAATGTAAGTCGCTATATAAAGAGCTATCCCGGTTAATCTAGTCTACTTGGTCCGCACAACTAGATCTAGTTGATTGCTAGGTCGCATACATAAGCACATAAACGAGTATAAACTGATAAACATAATCAACAATCAACGATAAATTAAGCAATTGAAATAAACAAACCAAACATTAAATCTTCATAAGCATGGCTAATACCTAAAGGTATTATCCAATAACCATTATATCGAATACAAACATAATAAACGAATCAACCAAGGTAACCTAACCGAGTTAAACGAATGATACCAAAAATTGAACGATTATTAGAGTATAGATGATTACAAGGTGTTTCCTATGGAATCAAGCACGTCGCGAGACCTTCTTTGCTCTTTTTGCCTTCTGAAAATCGACTTCTACGGTTAAGGTTTCGAAAATATATTTAAGCACACCCTAAACTCGTGTTTATGAAATGTAGTTATAAAAACTACATGCAACATAAGTAAAAATGAGAATATAGCTAAATTAATAAAAATGCCTTAATAAACTATAATAAAGTCATATTCAAGAAAAGAAACTAGAAGGAAAATAATGTTTCTTTTAGTAAATCTAAGAAGAAACAATAAAAGTCCTAAAATTTCTAAAAAAATAGAAGTCTATAATAAGGAAAAGTCCATTAAAGTTGCAATTTCAACACCACATTTCATGGGAAGTTTTGATGGGCGAGAGCATCTAGGCATTCAAGGATGTGGTTGAGGATGAAACGCATCTCGTCACGAACCTCATGAGTGAGGACTTAGGTGTGTTGGCAACACTCGCACTATTGCTTATGGTATACAGGAGGTGGTGGTGGACCATTGATCCAAAGGGATTGATCAAGGTCATTAAAAATTTGGTTTTAAGGGAAGTACGGTGGAGGTGGTTCTATGTCCATTTGATCCAGCATGAAGCTTAGACGTGGTGGTTGTAGATAAATATGCTCATTAGACTCAAAAGTTGGTGGTGGTGGTGGATGTGATGTCCTAGGTGGTAAATCTTACAAATCATCCACAAATGGATGTAGATAAGTGGGTGGAGTGGTGAAAATGAGCTCTAGAGGCTCAATGTTGTTGGACAATTATTGTTGTTCTCTAGGTTGTTGAGATGGAGCTTGTGGTGGTGTGGTGGCTAGTGGTGGTGGTTTGTGGTGTAACTTTTGGTGGTGGTGAGAGTGGTGCTTGTGTTCACTCTTATGGTGGAGAGGTAGTGGTAGCAAGATTTAATGTCACGTTGACATTTTATGGTGCAAAGTTAGTGGTAGTTCTTGTGGGTGATGATTCACTAGCTGAATCAAGGTTGATATAGTTGTATGGACGAACACTTATATGAATGGTTACTTCATGATCATGAATATTAAGCAATTAGATCTTGATTGATGGACTAGTGTGTAAAAATCAAGGTGTGGTTAGTGTGTGTGTGTGTGTTTATAGAGAGAGAAAATAACTAACTTATCTTTTGATTAATTGATATTAATACAACTAACTATGGCATAAATAAATTCCCTATTTAGAGCCATCTTGGTTACTAAAATTTCCTAACTTAACACAATAGTCTCTCCACTTTCACAATAGTGCTAAGTAGATTATTTCTTTATTTCTAACATTCTCCCCATAAATAATCTACTTTGGAACTATTCTTATTATGTTTTTGATGACTATTTCTTCCTTATGCTTGAACACTTTATTCTGAAGTAGACCATCATTTTCTTTTCCTTTGAAGCTCGAAAACGCTGAGAATTCTTTATTAAAGATGAGGACGACCTTATAGCATATTTCTCCCTATTTATATTTCTTCTCCTATATGATAAGATAGATTTTGATATCATTGAAGGTATCAACTCTAATTTCGAACTCTAAATCATCATTCTCAAAAGCTAACTTGATCTTTTTTTGCAACTTGATTCTTTAAATGCTTGTATGAAATCTTTATCTTTGAACTTGATCTTGAATGTAGATTTCAATCACATAATGTTGCTGACGAAAGATATTGAACATGATGATATTGATTGAGTAATTCTTTGTAGAAGACCTGAATACTTGACTTTATCCTTGAATCTTCATATTCTTTTAGCTCCCCCTCAATCACATATCTATCTCTTGAAGTAATAAACTTTGATTGTTTGAAGACAATGTTGATATTCCTGAGAAGTAATTCCATGCAAATGTCGAACCGGCTATCTTGATCGATCTTTGAAGTTAATGAAACACTACACCTTATTCAAAACACTTGATGAAGTAACCTCAATCTCGAATATAAATCTTATCTTCTTAATCAAACAACTTTTATCACATGATTTCTTTAATCTTCAATTTATTTTGCCTATTATCTTGATTTGTCCCATAATTTCTTGCCTATATCTTCTCCCCTTGATATACTTGGATATATCTCTTAAGTTCCAAGCTTATATCTTCTCCCCCTTCTCATATAAGGAAAATACTAAGCTTATTTCTTCTCCCCAAGTAAACATATATGTTTTCTCCCCTCATATTTGGCAAATACTAAGCTTATATCTTCTCCCCCTCATGATGATTATGATCCATCATGAACATCATGATCATATAAGCTCCTTATTTGTGGTGGCATGGCATGGAACAAGTTAAGTTCAAAGGAGATCTTAAGTTAAGGGGAAGATTGTTTCATTCATGGAAGATTTGAAGATGTACAAGATGTTCAAGTGCTTAAGTTGAAGACAAAGCTTATTATTCAATAGAGGAAGATTGCTGAAGATTAAGCTACTATGGATCATCTTGGAATCAGTTTACTGTTTGTTTTGTCATCATCAAATAGGGGAAGATTGTTGGGATTTATTGATTTGATGATACAAAAGAATGAAACAAGAATGATACAAACGGATTACAAAAGGGTCTAATTCGACAATATGGAATTCTAGAAGATGGAGGATTCTAGAAGACTTGCTTAAAAAGATAAAGATCAAGATTAGGAAAGATTTAGTTTCCTAATACAATTAGATTTCCTTTGTAAGTCTAGATGGACTCTATATATAAAGAGATCCCTAGACATTGTTTATGTGTGTGTTTTAAGGTGTTTTAATCATGTTTTAGGAAAACACCAATGATCTCACCACTTGAGATCGTTTTAGCCCTAAGATCAAAGTATCTTTGATCCCTGTTATAGTTAGGTAACACGTTCTATTCTGATCAAATAGAATTGGGGCTTGTATGAATGTAAAACCTTGTAAATAACATTGTTCTTTGTTTAAATTCCGTTGCGCAACAACAATACTTGGTTATTATAGATCCTATATGAGTTTTTAATCATGAGTTTTTAAACGATCTCAAGTGGTGAGATCGTTGGTGTTTTCCTAAAACATGATTAAAACACCTTAAAAACACACATAAACAATGTCTATGGATCTCTTTATATATAGAGTCCATCTAGACTTACAAAGGAAATCTAATTGTATTTTGAAACTAAATCTTTCCTAATCTTGATCTTTATCTTTTTAAGCAGGTCTTCTAGAATCCTCCATCTTTTAGAATTCCATATTGTCGAATTAGACCCTTTTGTAATCCGTTTGTATCATTCTTGTTTCATTCTTTTGTATCATCAAATCAATAAATCCCAACAATCTTCCCCTATTTGATGATGACAAAACAAACAGTAAACTGATTCCAAGATGATCCATAGTAGCTTAATCTTCAGCTTAAACACTTGAACATCTTGTACATCTTCAAATCTGATCTTCCATGAATGAAACAGATTCTAATCTTCCCCTTAACTTAAGATTTCCTTTGAACATGTTGATACTTCTTTAACACAATGAAGCCTTCAACATCTTGTTCCATGCCACTGCCACCACACTTAATAAGTTGCAAATCATATCATATCATCTCTGTAACATACCATCAAAGGCCAAACAGGAATAGATGTATATACCCTTATACCCAGTCCTAAGCTCAGCAACCATAACTAATCAGCCAACCAATGGTATCTTTAACATTCACCATACATCAGTTGATATCCATAAATAAATCCCACAAAAATTCTCATATACTGGCAGTACTAACATATACTTTCAATACCAATCCCATCATACCAGCTTATACGTCTTCATAGTGTCAGAGTGTATATAAGACGTATTTGAGTAGGATTAATGCAAGTACCTGTGGACCAAACAAAGATCCTACTAACAATAAGCATGTACTAGGCGCTTACATAATACCTTCATTAGGAGAGGTCTTGCTTCCAATACAGCAACAACTAAAACCAAGCCGCCATCACTTAACCTGCTAGCAGTACTAACTTCATGATTGAGAAGTACTAACTGTTAATGCTGCTAGTAGTACTAACTTCACATACACGTTGTGAATCATAACTACAACAAAGAACGAGTGTACATTAAATCCAGGACCACCACCACGACAACATCTTAATCAAATCATGCGTCCAAGACGAAAAATAATATCTTCCAAACTTTCATAATCCACCAACAGTAGGAAGAAAGATTAGGAAGAAAACACGATATCTAACTTCTTTAAACCCTAGGAGTAGTAAATACTTTAAACCTAGCAGTAGTAACTGCTTTAAACCTAGCAGTAGTAACTGCTTCCATCCTTACGCTAAGGTTTTAAAGAACCGTAACAGCCAATCTTGCCTTGGAAGTTCCAGTATTACCCTGACCGTGATCTTTCAGTCATGACACATATGCAAACATTCAAAGCCTCTTTATCAATCGATCCAACAAACATCGACCAGTAAAGTGATGAACAATGACGATCAACCACACTAACCAAACCCTAATACTCTCTAAGGTTCGTAGACAAAAACAAAGCCCTAATCGCAACCAAACCCACCAAAGGATAAATTCGTGAAAGCACCAATAAGATTTCCAAGCAACACAAACAAAAACGAAACCCTTAAAGCAGGTTTGTAATTTTATAGACTACGTTTAATACCTTAAGATAGGTTATAAATGATTGTGATGCAAGGCAGCTTAAAACAAGCAAGGAACTCGGCTTTGGAGAATTAGGGTTTTAAAAACATAAGCGTTACAAGGTTAGAATATGGCGATTATGTTTGTATATTCAATAATGATCGACCATAAAACACAAATCCAATCAGATCTTGAAACGATAAATCAATAATCAAAAAGATTAAAAGAGTAACGTATGGAATTGGAAGAATTAATGAATGCATTGGAGAGGGTTTTTTGCAGCAGATTTCTTTAATTGTAAAACCTTGTAGATCCTAGATCATGAGCCACTTGGCTCTGATACCAATTGTGAAGATCGTTTAAAACTCATCTGGGATCTATAATAACAAAGTTTGTTGATGCGCAGAGGAATTTAAACAAAGAACAATGTTATTTACAAGGTTTTACATTCATACAAGCCTCAATTCTATTTGATCAGAATAGAACGTGTTACCTAACTATAACAGGGATCAAAGACACCTTTGATCTTAGGGCTAAAATGATCTCAAGTGGTGAGATCATTGGTGTTTTCCTAAAACATGATTAAAACACCTTAAAAACACACATAAACAATGTCTAGGGATCTCTTTATATATAGAGTCCATCTAGACTTACAAAGGAAATCTAATTGTATTAGGAAACTAAATCTTTCATAATCTTGATCTTTATCTTTTTAAGCAAGTCTTCTAGAATCCTCCATCTTCTAGAATTCCATATTGCCGAATTAGACCCTTTTGTAATCCGTTTGTATCATTCTTGTTTCATTCTTTTGTATCATCAAATCAATAAATCCCAACACTTGTGAAGGGTAGAGATGTTGTTGTTGTATGTTGTAGAAGATGAATAGAAAAATTATCATAGTAAGAACCATCTTCCACTTTAACCATGAAGTTCATACATCACAAGATCATGCTTTGAAAATTCCCGATGAATATTATTTTAAAAAATATGACCAAATCAATATCTTGGTGATAAGGATGCAAAAATATGACCATAAAATCCAAAGAAGCATTGATCTTGTGAACTAAGGATAAAATAACTATTCAATGATAAAATCAAAGAAATGTTGTTTTATGTTTCCGAAAACAAATTTCAAAGAAACACATAACACCTAAATCACTTAGATTACTAGATAACACTTATTTGAATCATTAACCAATCATTTTCAAATGAGTGACCTACGTTCAGCGTTGGCATGACGTTAGCACTGGTAGGATTTCCATTCAATCATTGTGAATACTATTTTATAGTATTACTCCAGAATGTTTCGGCATTAACACAAAGACATGCAAATGTCCCGAAGACATATAAATATTGTACCTTTTGTATTATTGATGTTTAATACAAACGTACTTTTGTTACCTAAAGATATTTCATTGAATATCAATTTGGCTCTAGACACTTGTGCACTTTTAGTAAGAAAGGACTGGAGCAGAATGTCCTTTATTCAATACCAACATTCTCGGAATGAGAAGTCGATAGATTATGCGTTAAATCTCCGTGAGAATGAAACAAATACTTTTTGAGAAGTACTTGAGTGGTTAGGAGGGGTTGTGCATTTGCATCACTGGGTCCATGATGTCTACTTCAATACCAGAAATCAACGAATGAAATCCGATAGCATATGAGTTGACCCGGCTTCTATCCTAATGTAAGAGAAACACCCTTCGACTATTCTTATAAGCCTCTCACTTTTCAACTCCAACCTTTTGACATTTGCTTATCATTCTATTCTTCTTTATCAAATTCTTGTCACTTTTGACATCTTTATCATGTTTGGTTCATTCTTTTCTATTCAAAGCTTTATCTCATAAGTCCATTTGGTATTCAAAACATGTTGATTTGCACCTTAAACTCCATCACCTAGACCTAACTTTCCTAAATTGGAAGGAAGACTCCGGGGTAGATCAATTCCGGTTCTGGAAGATCATAGGAGTATTTTGAGAGTAACTAAATCACATAGTGCAACTCAATCAACATACGCCAAGATAATTCTTTTAGAAAGAATGTCTGTGAAACCATGATGAAAATCTAAAATCGTATCATGAGATTTTGATAATATCAAGATAATTTAGAATAAGCACTCTGTCTGTTTTCGTATGCGGTGACATTTCTTTTCTTGCATACTTTTTTATTTTTCTTTTCATGTGTTGTTCTTGCTTTTGAAACACATGACATATACTTTCATTTTTTAACTATACGATTTCTCAATTCTCTCTTCCTATTTTTTCCTTACAAATATCTCCTTTTGTTTTTCATCATTCTCACTAACAACAAATGAAGAAGAAAATTTTGATCTTTGAAAGTTCAATCATGGTAAAGACACTCACCTTTAACATATGCCGAGAAAGATTTTAACACGAAGCTAAAAACGCAAAATACGGATATGTTAGATGAAATGTAAACAATTTACCATTTTCTTAACTTTCTAAAAAACTTTTTCAAAAAAACATATGGACACTCTCCCTCGAAAAATACCGTATCTTTGATAAAACCTTTATGAGGGAGTTCCTCTTTGCACTTATGAGTCCTTTTATTTCTTTTAGACACTTTTCACAAAGATTACATCGATTTGAAAACCTTTTTTTTAAATTGATTTTATTTTGAAAATACCACATTTTTAAAATCCGAATCGATTGTAACTCATCAACTTGACATCATTGACTTTTTAAACAGCTTGATTTCATCATTTAAGTACCACATAAAATTTTTGAAAAGTATTTATCAATAACTCAAGTTAAAGAAGACTTCTCTTCTTTTTCAAAGATAAATGCACTGAAACGTACATTTTCTCTTCTTTAAAACACGGGTGTTGCGAAGTAGCGAACATCCATCATAGAAACCAAAAATGTTTTTATATTTTCTTTAAAATTTGGTGTAAAAGATTTTTTTTTGTCTTTTCTCATATTTTATATAAAAGAAAAATCTTTTTGTATTTTCTAAAATTTTATATAGAAAAAAAATCTTTTTGTCTTTCCTAAAATATTTATAAAATAAAATCTTTTTGTATTTTCTAAAGTTTATTAACAAAAACATTTCGTGGTAAAGAATTTATGTTTCATGACTCATCATACCCAACTTCTCGACTAAAAACTTAAATCGAGCTTCAGGCAGAGATTTGGTGAATAAATCCGCAAGTTGATATTCAGTACCAACGAAATATAACTCTATCATTCCTTTTTCAACATGATTCTTGATAAAATGATACCTCACATCAATGTGCTTTGTTCGAGTGTGCTGTACTGGATTTCACGAGATTGCAATAGCACTTTTTGAATCATAGTAAATCGGTACTTTGTCGTAGAAAAAGCCATAGTCAATCAATTGAGTACGCATCCACAAAACTTGAGCACAACATCCAGAAACCGCAACATATTCAGATTCGGCTGTAGAAATAGACGTGCAGTTCTGCTTCTTTGACGACCAACACACCAACTTGTCACCTAAAAATTGAACACTGCCAGATGTACCTTTTCAATCTATTTGACATCTTGCATGATCTGCATCTGAATATGCAGTTAGATCAAAGCCGAAATCTTTCGGATACCAAAGGCCTAAATTAGTAGTCCCTTTGAGATAACGAAAGATGCTTTTAACGGCTAGCACATGATGTTTCTATAGGTTTTGCCTAGCACATATACATGTTGCAAACATTATATCTGGTACCTAAAAATCTTTTGGAACCATGTTATTTGAAATCGATTGAGTATTTGATGAAGGAACCTCGACTTCTTCTGAACTTTGTTGCACATCATTATTCAAAGAAGATGAAGCAGAGTCCTCTTGAAATGATTCTGAAGTCTCATGAAAAACTTCTTCTTCGGACGGAGAAATTTCTTCGTTGGAAGTTTCAACATTCGTTGTCGGAGATTTCGTTATCTTTGAAGCATCAAAATACTCATCGTAAAAATCATGAAATAAATCTTCCAAATCTTTCTTTGAAGATTCTAAAACTTTTGAAAGTGTTGGATTTGAAGATTTGCCCGTTTCGTTTAAATTAGATAAACCGGGTTCTAAACTTAATTGTTTAGAAGCCATCTGAGTATCAAAATTCACATTCACGCTTTAGTGTATCTTTCGAGTACGCTTATTGTAAATTTTGAAGGATGTAGATTCTTTTGAATATCCAACAAACACTCCAATATCCCCTTTTACCTTAAGCTTTCTAAAAACATCATAACCATTGAGTAGATAACATCTGCAACCGAATACATGAAAGAACTTGATGTTTGGTTTTCTCTTGCTAATAGGCTCATAAGGAGTTTTATCAGAACGTTTGTGAATAATCGAACGATTTTGTGTAAAGCAAGTTGTTACGATGGCTTCAGCCCAAAGAAACAATGGTAAGTTTGCAAATGTAAACATAGTTCTTGCAGCTTTGACTAAGGTTCGATTCCTCCTTTCCACGACACCATTTTGCTGTGGCGGTCTTGCAGCTGAAAATTGTTGAGTAATTTCGACCTCATCAAAGAACTTAGCAAGAGTTTGTTCTTAAACTCAGTACCATTATCATTTCAAACACGTTGAACTTGAAGTTGAAGATTCACTTGGGTTTTCTTGATGAATGAAATGATCATGTCGGAAGCTTCATCTTTCGAACGAAGAAAGAATGCCCATATGTATCATGAATAATCATCGACAACAACTAACACATATCGCTTTCCGTTAATACTTTCAACGCGCATCGGACCACACAAATCCATATGAAGAAGATAAAGTGGCTTATTCGAAGCAAAAGCCGTTTTGGACTTGTGATGTTTCCGATGAATCTTCCCTTGTTCACAAGCGGAACACAAATGTTCTTTTTCGAATTTCATCTTAGGAAGACCTCGAACAAGATTGTTTTTCACAAAGTTATTGATTGTGGCGAAATTCAGATGAGAAAGACGTTGATGCCACAACCAAGATTGCGAAGAAGAAGCCTTTGCTAGAAGACAAGCCGAAGAATTTAAAGCAATGTCGTTAAGAGCAATAGTATACAAATTTGACGAACGATCACCGGTAAGTAAATCTACACCATCTTCGGTTCATACAAAATATGTAGACTTTCGAAAGGTGACTTCAAGACCCTTGTCACAAAATTGTCCAACGCTAAATAAGTTATGTCCTAAACCTTCGACATAGTAAACTTTTTTGATCGTCATTGATCTAATAACCACATCTCCATAGCCAGCAATTACCGCGAAATCATCATTTCCAAAGCGAACCGTTTCAAGAAACTTTTTCACAAAGTTCGTCAAAAGAGCACGTTAACTCGTCATATGCTTTGAACATCCCGAATCAAGTATCCAAAGACAAATCTGGACAATCTGCAATAAATAAAACACCAAATACATTCAAAAAACTTTGGGTACCCATTTGAAAATGGGTCCCGATGAGTTAGGTGTCTTAAATTTTTTATCTATTTGACGCTTAACTTTGGGAATCCATTTAGCTACGGGTTCAGCTAACGGTTGCATTTTAGGAAGCCACCTAAATAAAGTTCTAGGTAAAAAATTATTCGAATTATTCTTAGAACGCACATTCAAAGAATCACGAGGCTTTTGTATCTTGCTAACTCGAGAATTTCTTATACTCACATCATGAAAGACAAACAAATCATTGACATCATAAGAAACATGCAATTTATAATTACAAGAAACATTCATAGCATCATTACAAGCATAAGCACTTCTAGTGTCTACGTGATGAGAATTTTTACATAACAAGTCTTTGCGAGAATATCGCTTAACATTTTTGTTCAAATTTGAATTACTAAAAGAAGAGAAATCAACAATAGAAGTATTAGACGACCATTTCTTCTTCCAAACAACACCATTAAGCTTAGGTCTTCAAACACTACCATAAGAGTCTAAATCTGAGAAATAAACAAAATCTCTATTAGCACGAAATAAATCATTATTTACTTGTTTGTCATTTTGTTTTGATGATATTTGCTTATGTCTTTTTCTTTTTATTTTATTTTCAAAATTATTTGATGCACAAGATGTTTTTGACACTGAAATTGGTGACACACTTTGTGACACGTTTATTTTAAACATTCCTGGAGCAATCACCTTTTCATTCTCCAAATTGTCACAATTTTTTTCAACCATTTGACAATCATTTTCACTTTAATTTTCCGATTCAAAAATTGCATTTTTACTCGATGCAAAACCTTGTGATTTCAAAGACTCAATTATTTTCAAATTTTTTTTCCCAAAAGACTCACCACTTCATCTTCCAAATTAATGATAATCTTTTCTAAATTCACAGTTGGAACATGAGGTTTGAGTGAATTTGTTTGCTGAAACAGAGAATCAATCTTTTCAAAATCTGGATTTATTATCTCTTGAAAGTAATCATTCGAAAAATTTATCTTTTCATTCACATAACTTGCATTCAAATTTTCATAATCATATGCAAACTCGATTTTATTTTCTCTTACTCTCTTAAATTTCTTAAAAAAACGAAAACAACAGAACTGAAAACAACAGAACTGAACTAATAACCGAACTAAATTTGCCAAAATCGAACCGAACAAAACTACAAATTCGATTTTCGGGTTGGATATAGGTTTGACAATCTGAACCGAAAACCGAACCAAAAACCGAATATATATATATATATTTAAATATATAGGTATATATATATAATAGTATAAATATATAGATATATAATATATAAATATATAAAGACCAATATAATTTTAATCATAATATAAAAAAAAAAACATTTTTGATGCTTGAAATTATTTTTTTGCTAAATATCTGTGTAATTTTCTTTTTCAAATAAATGATGTAATTCGGATTATTCGAGCTAACCCAAAATCTGAACTAAATTAAAATTCAGTTTTTGATTCAATTCGATTGAATTTTAATTCAATTAATTTTTTTTAACCGAACTGAACCGAACAAATCCAACAACCGAATCGATCAACAGCCGTATAAAGTCATCTAAAGCCCAAAAGCCCACAATCCACAAAAACAAGTGAACACGTGTGAGACCCTCCAATTATTACTATTACTATATATACTATATTTGGTGAAATACGACGTCGTATTGTCACCTGAATAACAATTGGCCTACTAAAAGCCCAAAAGCCCGTTCAAAATTAAAAAAAAAGGTTCCGGCCCAAAAAAATAATAATAAATAACTTACACAACGGACCCTCAACTTTTAACTATTTACGACTTTTTATATAATAAACTTTATTTATCAAATATATAACACATTTGTACCGATTCGTTCAGATAAAAAAATACCCGCGAAAAATTCGAAGATCTTCGAATTGTGAACAAAACGAGCTCAATATTTCAATTCTTCCGACATACGTACGATTTTATAGAAAATGTTAAAGTCTAATATTCCGTAATTGTTAAAAAAATGTCAGTGAAATAAAAAACCTGTGTTGCATACAAGTCAGCCCCGCCTCAACGCGTGGACAGATTTCTATTCATTATTCGTTCGAAACAGATTCGCAAAATATTATGCCCCACCGAAACGCACAGGCTATGTAATCAAATTGCATAAAAACAAGCCCGCCGCAACGCGCGGAAGGTCCAACTTTTATGCAATAAAAAACCGCCATGCACTAAGGCAAAAGAAATTTAGAAAATATTTGAAAAAAATTAACGCCCGCATAAGCGCTTTTCTTGTTCACCTTCTATAATAGTGACACTTGTTCCGGAACCTTCTTTCACCATCATCACCACCTTCAAATACATATAAAAATAAATAAATAACCCTAACTCAAAATCCCCAATTTAACCAACAAATTCTTTTTGAACGATGTCTCACTTCGGTCGATCAGGTCCACCAGATATCTCCGATACCTATTCTCTTCTCATTCTCAATATCAGTTTCCGTAAGTCTATTCATTGTTTTTTTATTAATTAATTTATTGATTTGATGATGAATACAAGGATTTTGATTGATTGTGTGTGTGTTTATAGGTACGACTGCTGATGATTTGTTTCCCTTATTTGATAAGTATGGAAAAGTTGTTGATATTTTCATTCCCAAAGACCGAAGGTATTATAAACTCGTACTAATTTTTTTTATCTTTTTTTTCTTATCAAAATCAGCATGTTAGTTTGTTAAAATAGAATGTCAAGGACAGGTGTTTGGTTCATGTTTTTATCGTTAATTTTAGTTAAAATAGACTTAAATGAGTACGCTCGCTTGTTTGTGTTTGGTTGTTAAGGCTAAATGGACGTAAATGAAATATGTTTGTTTTGTATAAGCGACAACTATTTTATTAACAATTTCTAGTGTTATAATATTAAATATGACATTGAAAGATAATTGAGTAATTGTAAACGCTAAACGGAAGAGGTTTGACTCAGACGTATGAGGTATCCAGTGACTGTTTCCGACCTTTTTTTTTTGGCCACCCCTGAATGTGTACTTAGGGAGCTTTGAACCCTAGACCTCTTGTGAGGAGGTTTGGTGCGTTAAGGCCTTTTGGTGGTGGTATAATTGAGTGAATGTGTATATACAAAAACGGACAAGTGAACAGATTATCAAGTGTTCGCGATTGTAACAGAATGGACACGAGTTTTGTTTTTAAAATTGGTTCATCTTCATTTGTTTATTTGTAGTGTTTAATGCAAAAGTTGTGTAAATGATTACAACAGTATTGGAATTTGGGTTATTAGGAACGGTACTAGTATATTTCTAATAATTTGCTACTTTTTTGTATAGATTATTTGGAAAATGACTTGCAATGTGTTGATGGTTTATAAGTTTAATTCATTAGAATTGTCGTGAGTTTGTATTTATCTGTATCAGGACTGGCGATTCACGTGGATTTGCGTTTGTTCGTTACAAGTATTCTGATGAAGCACAGAAAGCAGTGGATAGGCTAGATGGTAATATATATTCTTTTTTTTGGTTTTACTCTAGTGTGTTGTATATAACTGAAGCTACTTCGTGGATATATGTTTGTGATCATGTTAGCATCTTGTTCATTAGGAGTATAAGTAATGGGATCTGTCTTTATTTAATTGGTTTTCCTTTTCTCTTCTCCTCAGGAAGAGAAGTTGATGGTCGAGAAATTACAGTTCAGTTTGCAAAATATGGACCCAACGCAGAAAGAATGTAAGATTATAGCTTTTATATGTTTTTTTTTGTTAATATAGCTGACAATTAGAAGTTGAAGGAGATCCTCATTTGTTTTATATTGGCATACCAGTTTGTAATTACCATTTGCTTAGTCCTTTGTCTTGATTATGTTATGCACATGTTTGCAGTGATAGAGGAAGGATCATTGAGAAGTCTCACTCTCCCAGGGGCAGGGGCAGAAGTCGTAGTCCTCGACGAAGGTTTGCCCTCTTTCATAGTAATTCATATTGAGAACATCATTAAGCTTAGATGATTGCATCTTGTGCTGTTACGCATAACATTAGTGCAAAAAGAAATAAGCATAGTGGATATGTTTTTCTTGTCATATGGATGCAGCTATTGTTGCAGTTTCACATAATATTCAGTTTGCTTTCATCAGAACTGATGGAAACTTAGTCAACCCTTTATTTTGAAAACCTAGTGCGTGACGAGTTATATATATATTTTTAAACATAAAACGATAATAGACAGACTTTGTTTTCCATAGGATTAAGGGTATCCTAGTTTGAGTATTCCATCAATTTGAACTTGCTTATGTCCTCTGTGTTTAATTGGGGACAGAGAGGCATTGCAAGGATATTTGCAGCAGCAATATTTCTGATTAATTGCTGAAAACTTTCTAGTTTGGACTTGCAATACCTTGTAGTTCAAATTAATTATCTTATGGCTGTTTCATTTTCATATTCGTATCATTTGCATCACATGTTTTAGGCAGATAGGAGTACTGCTATGTGATACAGAGAGACAGTTGAGTTGTTGCCTTGCTGGTAGCATTGTGAATGGGCGATATTCTGCAGAAGTTTGACATAAAAAAATACTAAGCTGTAAGCTGTAAGCTTGCATCACATGTTTTAGGCAGATAGGAGTACTGCTATGTGATACAGAGAGACAGTTGAGTTGTTGCCTTGCTGGTAGCATTGTGAATGGGCGATATTCTGCAGAAGTTTGACATAAAAAAATACTAAGCTGTAAGCTGTAAGCTGTAAGCGCTGTAACAGCTGTAAGCTGTAAGCGCTGTAACAGCTGTAAGCTGTAAGCTGTAACAGCTTACAGCTGTTTGTAAGCTGTAACAGCTTGCTGTTAACATGAACTACAAGCTGTATATTTTTTTCAATAAAAGTGTTTGGTTAATTAGCTGTTGACTGTAATTATAAGATGTAAAATGACTTAAAAGGACATATTTAAATAGATTATATTATGGTTGGAGGGTATATCAGACTTAACAGCTCCTAACAATTTTAAAAGCTTCATCAATCAACTTTTTATTTAGGGGCTACTTGTTTAAAATAAAAGCTTAAAGTTGATGCATCCAAACAGAGCTATTTATTATGGAAGAGATTATTTTTGTAACAAAAAGCTTACAGCTCTACAAAAAGCTTTAAAAAAGCTCTTGCCAAACAGGCCCAAAGTTTTGGTTTTCGAACTAAAAAGATGCCAAAGGCCCTTCAAATTGATAAATCCAAAGTGTAAAACGATTTCATAAAAAAGGTTGTATCCCATTCCATAATCAGAGCACAATTCAATATAAATATTGGAAATGCTACATTACTAATAACACATGCATCAAGAGAATTAATATTGAAACAGCAACATCACTAATAATACTCGCATCAAGAAAATAAATATTATATTTTCCTATTAATTTATATACCGAAGCTCTTTGTACTGTATAAATGCTTACATTGCTTTTATCTTTGGCATATTGTATGAAAAATGTCTCTTGTTTGGGTATTGTGGTTTGTATAGTAAAAATATTATTGATTTTCATGTGATTGCCTTTTGTTTACTCGCCAACTTATTCTGATGCAATTTGCAGCTCCAGGTACCGGGATGATTATCGCGACAGGGGTTATAGGAGAAGTCGTAGCAGGAGCAGGGATAGGTATGATAGGTACCGTGGCAGGGACCGAGGTCATCGTTATCGAAAGCAGAGCCGTAGCTATAGTCCAGATTATGATAGAGTTCGTGGTAGGAGCCGTTATGACGATGAGCGATGGAGCAGGAGTCGTTCTATTGAAAGGTTAGATTCACGTGTAAAACATATTCTTATTTAGGAGGTGATTTGTAGAACACTCGTGTTAATGCATACACCACTAAAACTTATGGTGTACAACATCACTAAACACGTGTGGTAGCGTATTTATTGAGTCTGATGTTGTGCAAGTCATCTCCTATTTGATTTATCTTGCTTGTACTTCATGCTTCCTAATGGATACTTGCTTGTTTTGACTTGCCTCTGTTGGTACAGTCCTGGTCCTCGCAGGAGCTTATCACCACGCACTACTCCCACTTGGGATAAAAGCCCTGCTAGTCGCAGCCCATCACCAAAACGCAGTCTTTCACCAAACGGCCGCTCTCTTGATTCTAGGAGCCCTTCACCGCGTCCTGCTGAGGTGGGTTTGTTAATTAAGGAATCGGAAATTACTTTAGATAGTGAATTAGGTGGGTTGAATAACATATTAAAACGGGTAATCTTTAGTTACGTGTCAAAAACATGTTGAGTTGGCCTAAAATACTTGTTTTAAATAGTAGTCTTAAATTGTTTAAGATGCTATAAGCATTTAAAATGCACTTTGTACCAGTTTGGGCTGCGCGATCAGTCTGAAATCATACACAACCCCAATCGACCCATTAGTAATTAAGTGGGCCAGTATTGTAATGTCTAGAAATTAGCTTCTGTATGGGGTTTACTTATTCTCATCTGGATTTTCTGCAGGATTGACTTACATGAGTCAGGAGCCCAAACTTGTATCTCTTGCCATCTTGATGTTTTCCAAAGGCTCCTCTTGAGAATGCATTCTCGATTTTTTAGTGCTAGATTTGGTAGGAGTGGATTCTTCTATGATTTCAGAATTATGAGCTTGACCTGTTTATGAACGTAGGTAGTACTATGTAGGTCGGTTGCTGCATGGTATAAACCAGTATTATTGGTATGATTGATATGGATATGCTTTTGTGGATGATTTTAGTTTTTAGTTGTGGTATTCTGATTGTCTCTTTTATCGTTATACATATCCTTGACCTAATCCATTTACACCTACTGGATATTGATAGTTATGATCGAGAAAAGATCGATTGTGGCTGATGGCCGTGATGAGGATGATGATATTGTCACCTGTTGATGCTGTATATAGTCTCCTAGATAATATGCTTATGATTTAAGACTGGTTATGGTCCAGAGAACCCTCTTTGCAGGTGGTTGAATGTACCATGAGTTACACTCTGGCTGTAAGTTCTTCATGGGCTTGCTCATTTCTTTTTAAACCACTTAATTTCATATTTTAGATGTTTTTGGGGTAATTGTCACAAAATCGAGCAGAGAGTACCTGCATTTCATGTGCAATTGTGACGCAAAATGAAATCTTGAAATGCTTGTCCAAATTTTGGCCCTGACCTATCGGACAGGGTAACAAATCTGAAATCTGAATTTGTTTATAATTTGATAATTTGATTTTGTGCATAACGTAATTTCTTTAAGCTGTAGTAGAAGTCTTGGTGACTGTAGCTGTGAAGTAGTTGCTGATGTGTGTTCCTGTAAATCCTTGTAAGTTATTGCGCGATGTTAAAAGGTAGTTGATTGTTGAACCAAGTGGTTAAGTGCTGCCTAGGTTTTGGTGGTTCATCTGGAAGGTTGCCTAGCACACTTGCACCCGTGCATCTTTGATCATGTTACGGTTAGCTTATGGGTGTACTTTGCAAACAGTTAGATTAAGGTGTACGTTTCAACTAAAGAATTATATAATGTCAATATATACATCATTCATTCTTCCTTAATATGGTAGACGTTTAATGCCACCATTTTTATGATACACAAGTTACTGGCTGTTGGAGAATGGTCTATTGCCACCATTTTTATGGTACGCAAGTTACTGGCTGTTAAGAGAATGGTCTATTGACATTTTATTCTAAAATACATTATGCCGAAAATCATGGACTAGTGCCTGATGGGGTTTTTGTATATCTACCCCTTTCTACCCTTTCTCAATTGTTAACGACGGTTACTCCAAGGACAAAGGGTCATCTTGAAGTCTATTTACCATTTGGGCTTGCTGTCATAAATCTCAACCCAGAAGCATCTTTATAAGTTCTCTAAAAAATGATTACTTTTTCATTTTATAAACGATATTTTTTTCTCCAATCTCAGTAAACTTGAAACTGATTCCTGCGACTTTATGATTGATGCTTACATTTTTTGTTGGGGTAAACGGGAAGCATCCTGGATAAATGATAACTCAAAAGGTTTAATGATGTTATGCCAGTCTGCATAAAATGGCCAAAAACCGGAACAAAACGGAAGCTATGAAATAACCAAACAAAAAGTGAAAATACTCGGCTACTCGGTAGACGACCACATGGGGCTATGTCTCGGCTGCCATCAATCCGAGCAACATACAAAGCCACAAACTGTTCCACCAGATAAAAGAGAACACCCTAACTAAAATATAGCTCAGTCATGTTAGTATCTTACCCTGTTTCTAAAACTTGGTATAACACATCCTTTATCTTTTAAAAATTTGAATTTAAATTTTCGTAATAATCCACTATTATCCGTTTTTTGAAAACAAAACTGTAATCAGATAATTCGTCAAATGGCCGATTAATAAGTTGGAACTCTCTTCAAAGTATTTGTGTACTTTGGCAAGCTTATAATAGCTGAAGGGTTTTATTGAAAATATTTTGTGTTAGCTATTATGTTGAGCAGGTTTTGTCAAGTTTTGTTATGCAGGGTTTAAAGTGTAAATGTGAAGTATATAAGCTGGAGTTAGGTGGCTCAAGATTGATTATCCGTTTTTAGTTTTCACATATATCTCTCAAAGCTCTCTCCTTCAAGTTTTTAGGGTTTCTAGTTGTTTAAGATCTTTTGATCTTTAGGTTTTGATCATCTTGATCATTGTTTTTGTATTGGTTTTAGGTGCGAGTTGTATAGGTTTAAGATAACACTCGTTTGAGGACTATCTCTGTCTTTCTATTGTAATATGTTGAATCAGCACTCGTGTTGAGGACTGATCATCTGTGTATATTGTTTTAATAAAAGAAAGTGACCAAAGGGGAGGTTGGCTGGGTGATTTAGAAAGTTCTGGTGTTGGTTGATATCATTTTTACATGGTATCAAAGCCTTAGGTTCTTCTATCGGCTCGATTGATCGTTGGTTTGGTTGTATCTAGGGTTAATTGCATTCTTGAAGATTTAGGGTTTTTTTCTTCTGAAACCCTAATTTTTAGGGATCTTGAATCTTTGGTGGTTCTTGGAAGGATTTGTTAGGTTAATCATTGATTAACCAGGTGATTGATCGATTTGGGGTTGAATTTTGTGAAAACCCTAATTGTTAATTTGGGGGTTTTCGGATCTTGAGGTTCTGTGGATTCTTGGATTGGTTTTTCCTCAATCTATTCTAGACTAAGTGAATCTAGAAAGGTTGATTGTTCTTCCGCTGCTATTTTTCGCATTGTAAGTTGTTTTTTTCCTTTAAGAGATACATTGTTGGATTTAATGGGTGCATACAGGGTAGCTAATCCTGATCTGACACTAAAGTGGTGTGAATTCCTGCTCTGGCTACTCTCAGTTCACTGGACTCAATTCTTGTGGATCTTGGGTGTGTGTTTTATTTGAGTAATTGTTGTTTTGTTTGGTTAATAACTGTTTGTTGTCTAGTTATTGTTGTTAGTATATTATTTGTTGATTGATTGTTAAGTTTGTTTGTCTGGTTGTTAGTTTTGTTTAGTTTGTTTATCTGTTTGTAGTTGGTTTTAGTATTTTTGGTTGCTATGGCTATTTTGATTAGTTCTTTGGATGCTAGTAATCCCCTTCATTTGCATGCTAATGATTCTAATGGAACCCCTTTGGTTAGTATTAAGTTGACTGGTGTTGAGAACTATAGGATTTGGGCTAGTGCTATTAAGCTTGGTTTGCAAACTAAGAATAAGATGGGTTTTATCACTGGTTCTGTTCTTAAGTCTGATTATGTTGCTAGTAATTTGCTATCTGATCAGTGGGATAGATGTAATGTTGTTGTTTTGTCATGGATCTTGGGGTCTTTATCTCAAGATGTCTATCTTGGTCATGTTTTCTCTGATAATGCTGCTCTTGTTTGGAAGGAATTACAGGAAACTTATGATAGAATTGATGGGTCTATTGTGTTTACTTTGTTGCAAAAGATTAATAGTTTTAAGCAAGGTGGTTTACCTGTTTCTGAGTATTATCATAAGCTAAATTCTCTATGGAGAGAATTTGATATTTTAACTAAGTTGCCTGATTGTGTTTGTGAGGCTAGGGCTGAGTTAATTGATCATGGGAAGCTCATGAGACTCATGCAATTTCTTATGGGCCTTGATGATGTGTATCAGCCCATAAGAAGCAGTCTTCTGACTAGGGAAATCCTTCCTGAAGTCAGAGATGCCTTCTTGATTATTGCTAGGGAGGAATCCCATAGAGGGATTTCTTCTAGTTCTGTCAAGACTGAAAAGCCTCAAGCATCTGTGTTTGTTGCTAGAACTAATGATAATAAGAGGAATAATAATTCTAATTGGAATAATGGCAATAGTTCTGGGAATGGTAATAGGGGGGATTATAACAACTTGCTTTGTAAGAATTGTGGTTTAAAAGGCCACACTGTTGAAAGATGTTTTGAGATCATTGGTTACCCACCAGGTTTTAAAAGGAATCCAAATTTGAAAGTTTCCAATAACTTTAATAATAACAAAAATAATAATGCTGATGTTAAAACAAGTTTAGTGGGTAACAATGAAATCAGAACATCTACTGGTACCCTATCTTTTACTAATGAGCAGGTTCAGAAACTAATGAGTCTTCTGAATGATAAATCTGGATCTGCTGCTCATGCCAATATGGCAGGTAATGGTTCTTGCTCTTTTTTTAATTGCAATGTGTTTTTTAATCAGAATTTCTATAAGTTTTTTTTGTGCTAATATTTCTTTAAATGGGGTAAATTATCATTTTGGGTGGATAATTGACTATGGGGCTAATCAACATAGTACTAAAAATATGTTTCACTTAGTTGATGTATCTGAATTAAATATTACTGTTGGTCACCCTAATGGTACCTTAGCTAAAATAACTCATATAGGGAATTTAAAATTGAATAATGATGTTGTCTTGTTTGATGTTTTTGTTATTCCTGAGTATTGTGTTAGTCTTCTTTCTATGCACAAGTTGATTAAAGATAGCAAACTAAGTGTTAGTTTTGATGAAAGCAAGTGTGTTATTCAGGATTTGAAAAGGGAGAAAGTTCTGGGGACTGGCAGTGAATCTGCTGGTTTATATGTTTTTGATGTTAATTGTGATAAGCTTGTTGTTAGTAATCAAAGTAAGTTTCTTGTTTGCTATGTGTCTAAAGAAGTTTGGCATAATAGATTGGGTCATCCTGCTAACCAGGTTTTAAAATTACTTAAAAATTCTTTAAATCTATCTAACTTGGATCACAATAGTCCTTGTGAAGTCTGCCAAAAGGCAAAACAAACTAGAGATTCTTTTCCTATAAGTGATCATAAATCTGTTGCTCTAGGTGATCTTATTCACTCAGATGTTTGGGGGCCTTATAAAGTGGTTAGTAGGGAAGGCTTTAGGTATTTTTTTAACTGTGGTTGATGATTTCAGTAGATCTGTTTGGGTATATTTGCTTAAAACCAAGGATGAGGTGTTTGAAATGTTTGTTAGTTTTTATAACCTGGTTTTAACTCAGTTTAATAAGAAAATTAAAGTAATAAGGTCTGATAATGGGACTGAGTTTTGTAATAATAAAATGAATGATTTCATAAAGACCATGGGTCTCATTCACCAAACCTCTTGTGCTTATACACCTCAGCAGAATGGGATTGCTGAAAGGAAACATAGGCATCTTCTAAATGTAGCAAGAAGCCTTATGTTTCAGGGGGAATTTCTTTGTATTTTTGGACTGAATGTGTTTTAACTGCTACTTACTTGATTAACAGGCTTCCTTCCTCTGTCTTAAATGGAAAATCTCCTTTTTCTCTAGTATATGGTAGGGAACCTAACCTTTCTCATTTAAGAAGTTTTGGTTGTTTGTGTTTTGTTGTTGTTGTTAAGGGGTCTGATAAATTTTCTAAAAAGCTAAAAAATGTGTTTAATTGGTTATGCTAGTGGAAAAAAGGCTTATAAACTTTTTAGTCTTGAAAATAGAACAGTTTTATACTCTAGAGATGTCAAATTTTATGAACCATCTTTCCTTATAAAATGAGTAGTGATAGTACTGAGTTTTCAAAGTCTTCTAAAAATATAAATAATGATATTTCAACTTTAAACTTTTTTGATAATTTTGAGTCTGAAACAACAGCTAAAACTTCTTCAAGCCCCAATGATGATGAGGAAGGACCATCTGGTAGAGATGGCAATGTGCATCAACCAGTGCCTGATTCTGAGAATCAGTCTGGACATGGTGATCAACACTTTGCAACTCCTGTAGATGATGAAAACCCTTCTGAGGGCAATGGTGGCTTACATTTAGAGGTTCCTATTTTTGAAAATATTAATCAAAATGAAACAGAGGAAGTAAGTCCTGATATTAGAAGGTCTAGCAGACCTTCTAAATTGCCTGCTAAGTTGAATGAGTTTGTTTTAGATGGTAAAGTTAAATATTGCTTACATAGGTATGCTAATCATACTTTACTAAGGGGTGAGAATTATTGTTTTGTGACTAATTTGAATAAATCTATTGAACCTTCTTCATTTGAAGAAGCTTTAAAAGATATTAATTGGATTAATGCTATGAATGAAGAGTTGCATGCTTTATATGAAAATAATACTTGGGAATTATGTGACCTTCCTGTTGGTAGAAAGCCAATAGGATCAAAATGGGTTTACAGGATCAAGTATATGTCTAGTGGTGAAATTGAAAGGTTTAAATCTAGACTTGTAGCTAAAGGATTTGGTCAAAAAGAAGGGATAAACTATGAAGAGACTTTTAGTCCAGTGGTTAAAATGGGAACTGTTAGGTATGTTTTAACACTTGCAGTTGAAATGAATTGGAAATTTTTTCAAATGGATGTTAATAATGCCTTTCGTTATGGGGATTTGAATGAGAAAGTGTATATGTTACCACCTCCTGGGTTTTCTAAACCAAATGAGAACAAAGTCTGTAAACTAAAAAAGTCTCTATATGGTCTTAAACAAGTTCCTAGGCAATGGAATCATAAATTGACTGAGGCTCTTAGAGATGTTGGGTTTGTTCAATCTAAAAATGATCATTCCTTGTTTGTTAAGAATGTTGGTTCTGTGTTCTTGTATGTGCTTGTTTATGTGGATGATTTAGTGATTACTGGAAATGATGAGTTAGAAATTGAGAACTTTAAAAGGTTTTTGAAAAATAAGTTTAAAATCAAAGACTTGGGAGAACTCAAGTATTTTCTTGGAATTGAAGTTTTAAAAACTAAAAATGGCATTTGTTTAACTCAAAGGAAGTATTGTTTAGAATTGTTACATGATTTTGGGTTGCTGGGATGTAAACCAGTAATGACTCCCTTACCTGAAAATATTGTTCTTGCTCATAAAGAGTCTGAGAATGATAAATTTTTGGTTAACTTTGCCAACTATCAGAGGTTGGTTGGTAAACTGATTTACGTAACCTTGACTAGACCTGACGTTTCTTATGTTGTGCATTGTTTAAGTTAGCACATGCATTCTCTATTAAAGTCTCATCTTGATATAGCTATGAGAGTTTTGAAGTATTTGAAACTTGCTCCTGGTTATGGTATTCAGTTCTCTAAAAGGAATAGTGTGTTTGATATTAATGCTTTTTCTGATTCTGATTGGGCTAAGTCTCCTGTTACCAGAAGATCAGTTTCTGGTTATTGTGTTTTTATGAATGGGTGTTTAGTTTCTTGGAAGAGTAAGAAACAGTATACACTATCTAGATCTTTAGCTGAGGCTGAGTACATATCTATGTCATATGTTACTTGTGAAATTATGTGGATAGTGAAAATTATGAAGGATCTTAATGTTGATAATCTGATTCCTGCAAATTTGTATTGTGACAACAAGTCTGCAATACAAATTGCAGTTAATCCTGTAATGCATGAGAAAACAAAACATTTTGATTTGGATGTTCACTTGGTTAGAGAAAAAGTTTCATCTGGTTTAATAAAGACTATGAAGGTTAATTCAAGAGAAAATGTTGCTGATGTTTAAACAAAAGCTCTTGGGTCATATCAGCATAGTTATTTGGTTAAAAAGTTTGGTATATTAAACATGTTTGGATTATAATCTTGAGGGAGGATGTTCAAAGCATTTGTGTACTTTGGCAAGCTTATAATCGTTGAATGGCTTTATTGGAAATATTTTGTGTTAGCTATTATGTTGAGCAGGTTTTGTCAAGTTTTGTTGTGTAGGGTTTAAAGTGTAAATGTGGAGTATATAAGCTGAAGTTAGGTGGCTCAAGATCATAATCCATTTTCCAGTTTTCACATATATCTCTCAAAGCTCTCTCCTTCAAGTTTTTAGGGTTTCTAGTTTAAGATCTTTTGATCTTTAGGTTTTGATCATCTTGATCATTGTTTTTGTATTGGTTTTAGGTGTGAGTTGTATAGGTTTAAGATAGCACTCGTTTGAGGACTATCTCTGTCTTTCTTTTGTAATTTGTTGAATCAACACTCGTGTTGAGGACTGATAATCTGTGTATATTGTTTTAATAAAAGAAAGTCACCAAAAGGGAGGTTGGCTGGGTGATTTAGAAAGTTCTGGTGTTGGTTGATATCATTTTAACATAAACTACAGCTCAATAAGGCCTTTTACCATTATGAACCTTTAAAACCAAAATCATAGAGGACGAGTAAATTTCTAGTCGCGTGATGTGGAGTCTAAAATTTATCAACATGCAGCTAACCTGGCTCAAATAGAGTTCTCTTCTGTAGAAAACTTTGACGAATATTACACTAAAACAAGAAAAAAATCTACAGAATAGTTCAGTTGTTATAACACACATCTAACATGACATATGACTTATGAAGATATATATAGGAAGTCAAAATCAAGAACCCAAATACCTTTACATATTAGAAAACATAGAAATACAACTAAACAATATTAAACGTGAAATTTGTATTTGTGCGACATAAGATAACACTTATTTCTAACGTAACTCACTTTTATGTCATATTGCTAACATTAGAACTAGGGATGGCAAAAGCACCCGAAACCGACGGGGAAAACCGAAACCCGAACCAGTTGGGTCGGGTTCGGGGCGGGTTGGCGGGTTCGGATGCGGGTACGAGTATTGATAAAAGAATTTAGCTGGGTATGGGTTCGGTGACGGGTTCTGATAATACCCGTCCTAATTACCCGTTCCCGTACCCGTATCCGTTTACCCGAATTCGTACCCGCTTTATTATTATTATAATTAATTAAAGTATATATATTATTACATATAATTTCTTCCATTGTATTTTTTATATAACTATTTCTATTATTTAATACATTTGAATGTTGTACATGAAATATTCAAAAGCGCTAAATCGTCTAATACGGTATTTGTTTTCTTTAACTTTTAAAAAAATTGAATATATAAGGGTGTTTTGCTTTATTTTTTCGACGAATTTTAGTGTGACTTAATCTTGATACCCGTCATTCTTCTAAAAAAATATTCAATTGGGAATACTCGATACCCGCGAGGAAACCCGAAAAACCGATGGATAATATTAACCGGGTACCCAACGGGTAATAGGACGGGTACGGATGTGGATATTATAAACGGGTGCGGGTACGGGTACACTGACCCGTTGTCATCCCTAATTAGAACACCAACTCACGTTTTGCCACTTTTACTTTTATGCACCACTGCACACCTATTTCTCACATATTATCATGAGAAATGGTACATGTTTTTACAATATCTTCATAATTATCCACCTACACCACATAAAATGTGGCATGTGTAATCCACTATTTGTTTATCTTAATATTCTTTATTGATTTTTACATTTGACATATATTATCAAAGAAGTTGGAGGATTTATAGGAATATCAATTAGGAGTATTTATCATTCTTATATTATCATTTTACTTAATAGCCTACCACACCCTCAACTTCACATAATCGGTCATATCTCTTCGTGTACACCTCCATTCTTGCTGCAAAGTGGCACCATCTTCACTGCTGTCTCATTCCGATCAAGATGACATTTGTCTCGTCCGTTATCCTTCACACAGAATTACGACTGGAACCATTGTGAAGATGTGTTATGATCTAGTTAAGAAGTGAGTGTAGCGTGATAAAGAAACAGGGTCCCTTCTACACCCAACGATTGCTTTACTACGACATTGTGCGAATCGATTACGAATGTTTCAAAGAAACGGATTGGTGTTGTTAGTAATTGCAAATATATTGGGCTTATTTGCTTAATTAAGTTTTTCTACTTATTTTCCTTGCTTATTTAGTTTTTATTTGCTATTTAGGGTAGTTTTAAGTTAGACTTAGCTTATTTAGTTTTGGTATAAGCTTATTTGAGCTTATTTGCATTTTAGTGTAAATTTTTTAAGTATCTTAGCCTTTTTAGCATTTCTATCATTTTTAGCTTAATTTAGCTTCTTTTTTTGCTTTTTTTGTTCAAACGTGCTTATTAGGTATATCTTAAGTCTTGTTTAGCTTATTTGTCTTTTAGATTAGCTTATTTAGTTTAAAAATCTCAAACAGTTTAACATTTAAGTAAAATAGCTTATTATGTCACCTTTCATTGCTTATTTGTATGCTTATTTTTGGCTTATATAAAAAGTTCCTTTGCAAAAGTTTCTTATTTTGAGCTTATTTTAAAAGTTGTAAAAAAAATTTGCAAAAAATAAAAATGCTTGGGAAAGGGGAAGTCAAGGGTGAGCCAGGGCTCGAACCCCTGACCTCTACCCTCTCAACCAAACATTTAACACACACCACACTACCATCTGCGCCCTTGGGTCTTTTCTGTTAGACCTTGGGTGCATTTGGTATATAAGGGTGTTTTTCCCTTTTTTTCCTTTTCAGCCCTTTTTAGCTTATTACCAGCTTATTCAATAAGCTGGTAACCCCGTTTTTATTTTTCTTAAATTTTTTATTACTCAAAATATTTTTCAGATTTTTATAAATTTGTTTACTATTTTTAATAATTAATTTTCTTTAAAACTGTAATTAATTCATAATAAATAAAATAAAAGTCAAAAAAATATAATTCTTTTTTTTTAAATTTTCTTTTATCATGTAGGACTTAGTTAAAATAAATTTGCTTTCGTAGGATTAAAATTTTAGATTTCGATTTTTTTAAAGAACGGGATTGAATCCCGTTCTCGTTTTTCGTGTTTTTAAGCTCAAATCACTTCCGTTTTTGATCTAGTTTTCTTTATTCTTTCTTTTTAGTCACTTAGGACTTATAAAAGTAAAAAAAACAATTTAGGATTAAATTTTGATAAATTAGGTTTTTAAGTCGCGTTTTACGTTCCCGTTTTAAGTTTTAACTTAAATTGCTTTTGTTTTAGGGTTTATTTTACTTGTTTTTGCAATATTACTTGTATAAATAGATAACCAATCAAATATTTGACCATTCAAGCATTGTTTTCAAACCGACTCTTAATTTTCAAATCCACGCCTCGTCGGGAAGAACGACCCGGGCCCGGTTTTAAACTTTGTTGATAACGAAGTAAGAAACTGATACTTCCGGAATACTATACTACTACTATTATTGATATTATCCTATTTATTATATATTTATATATATTTATTATATATTTATATGTATTAAAAGGACTCTGTCAACTATCCAGATCTTCAGCTGAGGCTGAGTACAGATCTATGGCATCTGTTACTTGTAAAATAATGTAGATAGTGAAAATTATGAAGGATCTTAATGTTGATAATCTGATTCCTGCAAATTTGTATTGTGACAACAAGTCTGCAATACAAATTGCACCTAATCCTGTAATGCATGAGAAAACAAAACATTTTGATTTGGATGTTCACTTGGTTAGAGAAAAAGTTTCATTTGGTTTAATAAAGACTGTAAAGGTTGATTCAAGAGAAAATATTGCTGATGTTTTAACA
>BQNB010011513.1:4286-15059 GCA_026074375.1 Tanacetum coccineum
ATCATAACTATCCCTTCATTCGCTATGTTCATAATTGATGATAAAATCATTTAGGAAATTAAGGATGATTTGAATCGTACAATATTTGGTTCTTATGATGAATACTTTGTTTTCAATCTCAAATCAGGTATGTTTGAATTCAATTGCGGTTTTAATAATAATGGCTGACGTAAGGTTATTTATGACCATTGCATCAATAATTGAGGACAAAATAGGTTAATTAGAAGGCCTTATGGGCTTTTTGAAAAATAGGCCCAAGTTTATTTCTTGAAATTTATAGATAAAAGGCCCAAATCCTAATTGCGTCCGTTGCGAGCATCACACCGCAACGACTTGATGCGTTCGCAATAGGTCGCATCATGGAACAACCTCGCATCAAGTTTCCTATTGCGTTTTTTCCATCGCATCATTATGATGCGTGATGCGAGCGCAACGATGCACGCAATTTTAAACCAAGGCAATAATACATGTTTTGGACTACTGAATATGTTTCGTAGTCTGCTATTACTTAAATCCTGTGGTCCACACTTTTATCGATAAACCTATGAATTCACTCAACCATTGTGTTGACATTTAGCCTGTTCAATTTCAGGTCTTAAGGTATGAAGTTTGGATGAAAGCTGCGGGGATATCGTGAAAATGAATTCTGTGTTTTCTTTAAATTCGATACTCTCTTTAACTTTTGGAAACATATGTCATCTTTTGAAAGCATAAAGCTTTAGTTTTACAAATGTTTGTTGAAGGTTATGACACTTTTAAATATGTGGGACCTAATGTGAAAACTCTGATATTTTGTAAATGCATCGAATGAAACTTTGTTTTAAGCGTCCATGAGGTCGTTTTCTAAATCTTGATTATTGTATTATGACGTGGCACCCCATCGTTACCATTCCACTGCCTGTTTGATTTTGAGGGTGTGACAATAAATCCTTTTGTCTCTTTTTGATCTTTCAATTTCTTAATTATTTATCATTATTATATATGTTGTTTGTTGTTTAGTTGTTACATACCTGTTCTGATTGATTAATCTCATATACACTTGAATTTAAAGTTTTAAAAAATTAGTTTTAAACGGTAAACTATTTAACCATCTTCTTGTTTTCACATTTCGGAATTGTTTTGTTGGTTATCTAGCCTGAAGGTGAATTTTGCTAAGACAACCACGTTTGGTGAATTTTGAATACGTAGGTGTGTTAATAGGTGATAATACTATATTGATATCTTTGGACAAAAATTATTGAAAGATTCAGAGAGAGAGTGATTGAAAGGATGGAAAGGAAGGTTTTTATAGTTTGGTGGGCAAATAGTAATGATTAACTTGATGTTAAACAACGTACCTACACATTCTTGCTCCAAAATATTTAGTTAAGCAACTAGAACGATTCAGAAATGTTATTATTTCTTGCTCCAAAATGTTTAGTTAAAGGATATAGTTTGAACATGAGAGGGTAAAATTGAGTGTTTGTGAGTGAAAGTTTATTATTTTATAAAATTGTGCCCCCACAATACATTTTTTATTTATTTTCTTCACTTACAAACATTCAACTTTACCCTCTCATGTTCAAATTGAACATGAGAGGATCTCTATCCTTAGTTAAACAACTAGAACAACGATTCAGAAAGAATTGTCTATGGGGAGGAAGTTGTTCAAGGACCAAGATACTACTGATGGCATGAAGTAAAGTTTGTCTTGCAAAGCAAGAACGAGGGCTTAAGCCACTAAGGACAAAAAATATGTTCTTTTTGCAAAGTGGTTGTGTAGGTTTTTTATACGTTTTTATATGTTTTTATATGTTTTCTATATACGTTTTTGTATACATTCTTATATGGTACCTTTTATACGTATGTATACGTCTTCGTAAGATTTTATACATTTTATATACGTTTTTATATATGTTTTTATATACTTTTTAAACGTTATTATATGCGTTGTTGTATACGTTATTGATATGTTTTATATAAGTTTTTATATACGGTTTTAAATACTTTTTATACGTTTATATATAAGTTTTTGTATACGTTATTATATACATTTTGTATACGTTTTTATATACGTTTTTGTATACGTTTTTATATAAGTTTTATATACATGTTAATACAAATAATGCCTAAAAACGTTATTTATATTTTTTGAATTCTCTACGTTTTGATAATCATAAAATGTAAAAACATTCTGCGTAAAAGTAAACGTAAACAAGTTATTAGTTGTAAATTTTCACTTGGACATAAATCACTTAATTTATGAACAAACAAATACCAAACCTGATAAATGATCAAAAAAATAATTTTTTGTCTTAAATTTTAAATTTTTACAAATGTAAGAAAACCTTTTTACAAAAATAAATTAGAAAAAATATTTTTGTATTTATAAAAAATGTTTTATTTATGTATGTATTTTAAATCAGGTTTCCCCCTATAGAGGACGGTCCCCTGATAGGGTGGACGGTCCCAGATATATATGAGACCGTACAATAAATCAGGGATCGTCCCCTTTTGGGCGTTCTCCTGGTTTGCTTATAAATAGTGGCTCATTTCCAACTATTTTTCTTATCTTTTTTGCACACGGTTTTTTTTGTTTAAATTCATTTTAAATTCACCTTTTCCACACGCTTTTACACTGGTTTTGGGCTTGAGTTAACTGAGTATGTTGATTTCATGTGTGGGATTATTGATAGTGCTAAGGACGTGAAGTTGTTACGTGAAGCTAAGATTATAGAGGGCGGTTTAAGTGACGACGAGATTGTAAATCTGTTTAATGGGATCGGGAGATCGCTTGCGAAAATGGGTGGCGAATCGGTTTATTGGAAGACTGTTCGTGAGTTAAACAAGGTGTATGGAGACATACCGAGTGTTAAGTTTATACGAGAGACTGAGAAGCAAGTTAGAGCATCGGCTAAGGCTATAACGTTTTTGGTTAGTATTTCAAGTACTTTGGTGCTAATTCGTGAGGTTTATTTGAAAACCTCACTTGATACGATGTTGACACTACAACAAAATACGGAGTAGTTAACTTTTCACACTTATTAAGGCACGTGTTCACACTTTACAGTGTGTGGAGTTGAAAAGTTTTAGTTTATGTGAACCAAATGGGTGTAACAAATAATTTCACACTTGTAAGTTGTAAGTGTAAAGATTTATTAAAAAGTTCACACTTTCAAAGGTGAAGATTTTGAAAAAATATGATTTTTCAAAACAACTCCTCACATGTTTAAGTGTGAATAATTTTTTCACACTCATAAGTGTGAACATGTTAAAAATGTTCACGGTTTAAAAAGTGCGAAGAAAAAAGTTTGAACAAGTGACCAAATTGTTGTAGCGTGGTTAACTTGTTTTCGCAGTTTGGGCCTCCTACTTCGTTGATTCAATAGGTTTTTGGCAAGTTGAGTCATTTTGGTGTTCACGGATGCTATAGCCTATAGGGATGTATTTTTCGTCCCATTAGTAGTTCATCATGTATGGCACATTAACTTATAATTTTGATACTTAAAGTCTTCATTTATTGATATAATTTGCAACTAGAATAGTTGAAAAATATTCAATGACTTCCCTGAATGATTGAATCTGATTGGCTTATCTATTACTGTAAAACATATGTTGCTGACTTGGTCCTAAAGGGTGGAGGGTGTCACGAGGGGTTTTCGTTCGTCACATCAGTTCCACATCAGCTTTTTCTATCTCTTAAACATTTTCCTTCAACTTTCCCTCAACCTTTGCAGCTTCTTCTCTCTCTCTCTATTTATTTTTAATTTTAATAATTAATATATTAATTTAATAACACAATATATAAAATAAAACATTCATTCATTAACTTAAAAAAAACATTACAACTAAATTAAACACGTTAAAAAAGTAACTAACAAAATAAAATGCTAATCTTTGTTTGGTTTCTGCGGCTACGGGTTTGGTTCGGCTACGGGTTCGTATTGGGTTTCCGGGATAATATCTTCCGTATCATCGTCGTTTATATCGTGAAGTGGTGGAGAAGCTTGAAAATAGTGCGGTGGTGATGGTGCAAAACTTTGAGGTTGTGGTGGTGATGTTGAGACGTATTGAGGTGGATATAGTGGGTTGTACGAATTGTGTTGAAAATGTATTTTGTGGACGTGTTGTGTATTGGTTTGATGAATGATAATTAAAAGTTGCGGCTTGAAAATTGATTGGTGGTGAAATGGTTGAGTAGTTGTATTGAAGGTGATATATTGAGATAATAAGGATTAGGTGATGAGGGTGTACGATGATTTTTGTGACGGGAACGTCGAGATGAAGTGGGTGTCGTTAAATATTGAGGTGATTTGTTTGGATCCATTTGAGATGAAGTTTGAAATGAAATACGAAAGTGTATATAATATTAGGATATGTAAAGGAGTAGTTGTGAAAGAAATATAAGATTTGAAAGGTATTTATAGGATAAATTTGTGATTTATAGTATTTAAAAAATACATTTAATATTTAAAAAACATTGCCATACAACTACTTTTGGACTATTATTAAATTAAGGAAAAATTACACGGATCGTCCATGTGGTTTACCCAGAAATCATGTTTCGTCCCTATTTGATTTTAATTACACTGATGGTCCCTATTTTATCAAACATGTTTCACTGATAGTCCCTATTCTGGAAAATAGGGACTATCCGTGTAACAAATTTCAAACAAACTAATTACACAGTTAGTCCCTATTTTTGAAAAAGTGGGTACCTATAGTGTAATTTTGTTTGAAAATTAAGGGACCCGTACAGGTGTTATTAAATCAAAAGGGACGAAACATAATTTCTGAGTAAACCACAGGGACGATCCGTGTAATTTTTCCTTAAATTAATACACACATTTAATTTTTGAAAAGCACTAGCATTTTGGACGCTTGTGAAATTACAATTCGGGACTATAGTCCCGTTCTAAACCAACTTTCATTTATTATACCTATTTCTTTCAACATGTGGTGGGGATGTTTTATCGTTCCCTTGCGAGAAACTCCTTTCCTTAGGCCTATTCCCGTCTCACACCTACAGCCCTAAATATAAAATCAAAGTTATGAGACCACCTAACACCATTTATTTGTCATCTACCAAAGTAATAAACTGCTAACTGGTGCAATTACTTCAAGTCCTCAATGTTTCATTCTTTTTTAACACAAGAAGGGCCCCAAGCCTTCAAAAATAATGATATTCATATCACTCCTCACACCCGATGTATCTTGAAAACTAACATCTTAAAGAAAGTTTTGATAAAACCTAAAAGTTGTTTTACCAACAAGATGAGCTGCTAAGTTACATTCACAGTTAAACCATGAAAAAAGATAGCAAGTCAGGATGCTCATATTCTAATGTATGCAACAATAGCATATAAGGACTAACGAGGATCGTCAATTTAACTTCTTCTGGATGAACACAAAGATATAGTTTTGACAAATCTCACTCGCCATTAGTAATAAAATTGAAGACCAAGGAATTGGATGCAAAAGAACCACAAAGTTTTTTAATGTAAAAGTCTTTCGGGTATAGGACTCATTATTGCGTCCAAAAATTGAATATTTGAACCATTGCCAAATCGCCACCATATACCACGAAGAAGAAGATCCCTTCATTGAAGTAAGCTTTGCCAAAACCATGATGGGTGTGAACGTTGTTAGAAAGTTAGAGCGTGGAAAAAAGATTCCCTTCAAAACACGACCTAAGAAAAAAAATGGGTTTACAATGCGTTTTTAGGTGGCATCGTCCCTAAAACGCGAAGGTTACACAGGAGGTGGCGTTTTCGGGTTTGGCGACGTCGTTGCTAGCCCAATGGTCTTGTTTTGTTGGGAATTAAACTTATCATACTTAATACTGCCATGCTAAAAGTTAGTACTGCTCACAAGTTACAACTGCCAGTATTAACCAGTTAATACTGCTAGAGTAAGTTAGCACTGTCAATACTAATTTAAGACTGTTAAAAGACTTAAGATTCCTGGTTATAGAGTTACTGCTGGTTCAAGATTACTGCTGCTGGTGAGAAAGTTAATGCTGCTGAAAGAAGTTACAACTGCTAGTTAATATCAAGTTAATGCTGATTGAAAAGATTAATGCTGATTGAGAAGTTACAACTGTTTATAGGAAAGTATTAAATACTTAGTCATTGTATTTAATACATTTGACTACATGCTTTGGAAAGTATTAAATACTTAGTCATTGTATTTAATACATTTGACTACATACTTAGGAAAGTATTAAATACTTAGTCATTGTATTTAATACATTTGACTACATACTTAGGAAAATATTAAATACTTAGTCACTGTATTTAATACATTTGACTACATACTTAGAAAAGTATTGTAGGCTCATTAGGACTCATTGGTGTATAAAAGGAGATCCTAGTTTAACATCTCATTCATCTCATCATCTTAATATATATCTCTTAGACAAAAAACACAGAAATCATCATTGTATTCATAGCTTCAAGTTTGATTTGTAACCCCAACACTATTGAGAGTGTTTGTTTTATATTGAAGCTTAAAGTTTAGTAAACTGTCTTATTATTCTTATTGTTTGTTACTGTTTCATTTATTATACTTTTTAGTGGTATAAACTAGATTCCGCATAGTTTATATCATACACTCAAAGTTTCATTCTTAGTATCTTTGGATTTATCCAAGGATATTAAACCTTACATCAAGCTAAGGAGTTAAAGATCCATTCAGAGTTTGGGATCAACATGTTTTTCCTTTTTTGTTATTTTTTGTGTATTGTATCTGTGTTTTAATGAGTTATGTGTAGACCAGAGTGTCCCGCGAAAGCAAAAATGTGATGGAGGATTGTTTTGATAGATTCTGATGTTATGGAAAAATTTGCTATTGTGCCAGCACTTTTTCACGACACCAACTATACCTAGTGCTCTAACAGTTCCTAGTTCAGCCAACTATTTCAACTTAAAAATAGTTGTATTCTAGTGCATACACTGAATAATACACTAGCCAAATACTTGCTAAATAGCAATTAAAAAGTAACTATATTACGTTTAACTTATACGGTATGTATTATTAGAGACTATAGTACAAGGCAATTTTTAATAGTATTCCATTGTTGCTAAAGGTGCGTTATTAGAAACTATGGTACAAGGCAATTTTTAATAGTATTCCATTGTTGCTAAAAGTGCGTTTGTTTTGTGGTATGGAATGGGTTTTAAGGTAGAAAAGATAAAATAAATGTTTGGTTAACTTTTGGGTATTATGATTTAATTGTTGAATCTAAATGTACGCGTTTTGTGAAAGAAAATGGGGAAGGCAGGTTTTGATAAGAAAGTGTGGGGCCTTATTTATGTTTTATCTCTTATCTTTCTTTTTTTAATTTTTTAAAATAATACAATTTTTATTTTAAGATAATATCTTAAATTATAACTTAAATATAAGATCTATTAAATAAAATAATTTCTCTCTTTTAAACTAACATCAAATCTCAATCCTATACCAAATCCTAATCCAACTCCAATCCTTTCTATAAACCAAACGCACCCTAATTCAATTTTCCTTAACGTACACGTGTATTATGATATTGTAAACTATAAAACGAAAATAGTCCGCTCAGACGGAGCTTGAATCTAGCACGGAATATGTTATACTTTTTTTCATCATCCTTTAAGCTATACAATAGATTTTATTTCTTACATGACTCTTGTGTTTTGTCACTTGTTTAGAACTGGGCTGAATTAGGTAGTCCCAATTCCCAAATGATTTAGAGAATTTATAATGAATAAAGTGTTACACACCATTAATTTAACTAGATTTTATTAATTGAAAAATCATATTCACAAATTAGCTTTAATGCATCAAGTCTTATCAAAAACTTTTTAAGCAAATTACAGTGCGTTTGGTATGTCAGAATCAAGGACCGGATATGATACTCATTGTTGTTGTTTGGTGACCCAGAATGGAATCAAAAATTGACATGGAAACCCATAGGTTTATTCCTTGTCAAGAAGGTTGGTTTGCTAGTAATTGCCATAAGGGGCCCATATGTATGACACATTTAATATAAAATTTAAACCTGTTAAGTAAATCTCACGTAAATAAATACTCATACCGCAAACTACATACCAAACATGAGTACTTGAATCATAGTCTCTAATTCCATTCCACCCACTTATCATAGCTATACCAATAGTGATTCCGGATAGCAAAACAAACACACCCTTAATGCTTGAACAAGAGCTCCGCGTTATTCATCAAAAGCTTAGAGTTTTCCAAGTTATTGACATTAAATGCAACAACGAGTTTTCACTCTTAATGCAAAAATTCATTTTTTTCAAATAGTAAAAAGTCTTTAGAATAACATGCATGCATTGCGGATGTTCTTTTGAACCCAAACCAAATATACAAAAGTAAATTAAACTAACTTTTGTTACAAAATATTTAAGAGAGATGCTATGTTCACATATATTTTACAAATAAACTTTCACAAAATAACTTGTCCATGCCGTTCCACAAAAATTTAAGAGAGACGCTATTTTTACATAGATTGTACAAATAAACGTCCACAAAATAACTTGTCCATGGGAAGCTTACACTTGTGGATGATGACGAGAAGACGTTACCTAAGGTTGTATCTACAAAAAATGTGGATAGTGATAGCGAAGTGAAAGATGTGGTCGATGATCATGTAATTTTTATGGCATCAACAAGTTTAAAATGTGGGGCTAATAATCGATATGGTACTAATAGCTTGTTGGTACAATGGAGGACAACAAAACGGGATGATGATTACGAGCCTTAAGGTGATGATCTTTATGAAAGTCATGATATGTCTGAAAACCTTCAGGCAATTTGTGATGATTTGGATATCAAGGTCTGTGATCGAAAGAAGAAATAGATTAATTTTGATGTTGACGTGCAATTGTAATATAAGTTTATATCGTATCACTCCTTCGGAAGTAGTTGTTTATTTAAGTTAGACATTTCGCCTATGTAACAGGGCTGAGGTCTATGGTATTCACCCACAACCGTTTAGTAAGCTGCAATCATTTTTGAGTAAATAAATTTACCGAGGAAACCTTTTACCCAAAAATTATAAATAACTTGTTCATGTTTTAATTGGTGTTTGTTTCTTTTTTTTTCTTTTTTTTCTTTGATTAACCCAATGACACATTAGCCATGTCATTATGGGATAGTTTTTAAAAAAATTATGAATGTTGTTCTGAAAAAAAAGATGTTCTTTATTTGATTCATTCTCAACCATTTATATTTGATATGAACCACCCAATGCTCGCCCTAAACGGTCAACTCAGGTCAATAGGATAACAACAACTAAGCTATATTATGTAAGTTGACTTTTTAAAATGAAGATAACGAGGGTGTGAACTCGCGATCCGCCGTACGTGGTTATTTTATTCGTTGTCGATTTAATCACAAGTAAGAGATACATAATTTTGATAATTAATGGATATAATATGATTAAAGGGTAATCTAATTTAGCTGAAAGATACCATAAGTTGTGTTAACATATAATATTCACTAACTAAACACGATCCGGAGATCGGGGAGGATACAATAAGAATTTAGCTATATTATTAGATGTAGAGAGAGAAAGGGAAGAGTGTGTGTTTTCTAGAGAGAATGAGGAGAAAACACACACTATGAGATGTACAAATGATTATCCTTACCCTCCTATGAAAGTATAGGAGGGTATTTATAGCATTCGTGTCTTCTATCTATGCTACCTTGACATATCAAGTCTTTACGTGACACGGCTATAGTAAACTAATGTAATTCCGTATTAGTCTTCATATTTTAAGGCCAACAAGTTGCATTTAAATTTAAATGGGTCAAAACGCAACACAAAAGAAATGCAGTAACAGTTATTGTGAACCTGAAGCTACTAAAAATATCATAAATAAGCAAGATTCATCACCATAAATTTTAACAAACGCAAGTTAAGGAAGTTAAGTACGCGGTCTTTTATATTGGTGGAAAACTTGTAGATGACCTCTTCATCAAGGGTGACATGATTCAACTTTCTGACTCGGTCTTGTTTTGCCGCGACATTTCCAACATAGTCATTGGCTTCTATTAATTACATGTTCATTCCAGGTGTTAGGAAACAACCAAGTGATTCTCCAACGCTCGCTTCAAACCTAAGAGAACGGAAAAATATTTTTTTTAGCTTAAAATGAATGAATTGGAAAAGTAAAATGCACACAACCCCGTTACTTCACATAGTTTAGAAGTGAAAACCAACCTCTTTCTACGCGTTACGTTTGAAAGATTTACCGGGTACAATGTCTGTAATGCCTCCACCAAACGTGTAATATATCATGAAAGGGTTTAATGCAATAAATTTACATTATATTTGAGAGTGCCAATATAATAAAGTAGGTAATATTATTTTTGAATCTCATATACCTGAGATGCAGCAAGTCGTTGTATTATAGCTCTAAGTCCAACACGAACAGGAACATCAAATACTGTATAGATCAAAAAGTACCTGCGTCGCTCAAGTCCGAAATTGTATGGCTTAGAATTGCCAGTGCGGGACGGAATAAAAGGGTATCCGACCGGCGATGGCTGCAAACACCACGTTCATAGTGCTGTCATGCCAAGCACAATAGTATCTTCATCATTCATCAAGAAGGAACAAAAAGGGTGATACGTAGCTTTGTTTCCGGTTCGATCGAAAGGAGAAGATAATAACAAATTCACCAATGATAGGCGTTTTCAATCTTATTTTCGGATCTTGGCTATTCTGTTGTTAAATAACGATGGCAATTGGTACAGGTCACCAATTTAATAATTATTCAGAAAGCAAAA
>BQNB010011513.1:26979-51552 GCA_026074375.1 Tanacetum coccineum
ATATGTATATATATATGTATGTATATATATATGTATGTATATATATATATATGTATATATATATATATATATATATATATGTATACATATATATACATATACATATACATATATATATACACAAATCTTTTATTAAAACAAATCTTTTATTAAAAATTAAACATAAAAATTCTTTTTGGCAACCGAAAGTCAATTTGCCCACGGTAGCTCTTTAGAAAAACTTGCAAAGAAGCGGAGGAATTGGTAAGCGCGAAGCGTTTTAAAAACCTTTTCCTTTAGGGTGAAGTTCTTAGGATCAAACCCGCCTTATACCCCTCTTATAGCTTGTAGTTCCAAAGGTGAGCCGATTATAACAAATGACAACTCGATTTCTTTTGTTGTTTTTTTTTAATTTTTTGGATTTTTGATTACTTTATAATATTTTTGTGTGTATATATATATATATATATATATATATATATATATATATATATATATATATATATTCTCCTTATACGAAAATATTCACCAAAAACAAGAGTAACTTCCGAGGAAGGATCTTCAAAAAAAAATCTTAAAACGATAACTTGAAATTCGTAACACATCTTCCCCGGCAACGACGCCAAAAATTGATCGAGTCAATAGTATATATATTATAGGTAAATTAGCAAATCACTTCTAATCCAAAGCAATAAACCAATTCACAAATAAAATATAATTCCGGAAGTATCGATTTCGAAAGTGACCCTTTCTAGTCGTTTCCCGGGTCGTTAATGTTCCAACGAGGCGTGAATTGAAACTTTTTTTGTTGAAGTTTGTGATCGGGATTTTGAATAGTTTAAGATTTTAGGTTTGGTTTCTATTTCTACAATTATAATGCAAAAACAATGCAAAGGCAAGCAACAATTAAAGCAATTACGAATTAAGCACGAAAAACGTTAACGGGAATATAAAAACGCAACTAAAAACCTAAATTATCAAATTTTAACCCTAGAAAAGCAAATTTAATTTCTAAAAATCCTAAATGATTAAAAATAATTTTAGAAAAAAGAATTATATTTTTTTGATTTTTATTTTATTTATTATGAATTAAAAACACTTTTAATTTAAAAATATTATTAAAAATATTAAACAATTTTATAAAAATCTAAAAAATTTACTAAAAATACCTTGAACAATACTGATCCTAAGAAAAATAAATTTGCTTAACTAACTTATCTCAATAAGCTGGAAATAAGCCTAAAAGGGCTTATAGCTTAAACTGGCAAAATGGTTTTATAAATTAAATTGTGTAAGAGTTTAACGTAAAAGTCCCAAGGGCATGATGGTAGTGGAGGGTGGTGGTAAAACGTTAGGCTGTTAAGGTTGAGGTCCCGGGTTCGAGCCTGGGGCTTCCCTATACGGCCTAATGTTTTTTATTTGCTAAACTTTTTTCAACAGCTTATCTATAAGCTCTAAATAACCACTTTTTGTGAAAACATTTTTTATAAAAACCAATGATAAGCCAGAAATAAGCTGAAAAACATAACAGATTCACTAAAAAGCCTACAAGCTTAAACACTTAACAGGTTTTACTCAAAAGCTTCTATAAGCTATTTTTCAACCAATTAAGCTTCTAAAACCTCAAATACACTTAAAAAGTAAAACTAAGCCTCAAATAAGCAATCCTAACAGCTGAAAATTTAATAAGCACTTAAACAGTTTTGATGAAAAATGCTAAGAAAGTGATTGAAGGACAGTTTTTAAGCTCAATAATAAGCTATTAAACTAATAAGCTAGACTTTAAAAACTCAAAACAGATTAAGATACTATTATAAGCTACTTACAAAAACAAGAGTTAAGCATTCTGAAACACTTATAAGCTATGAAAAAGCTATCTGAATAAGCTGATTCAGACATATTTTATGTTTTTGGTTATAAACTTTTGAAAAAGACTAAAATTGCAGCCCTAAATTCAGATTTGAAAATAAGCTATAAACCCTAAAATAAGCTCGAATTGATTGAGCTTATACTCCATCATGCTTGTGCAAGAAAAATCAAAACTTAAAGCAGATTTTAACAAACCTAAATCTAAGATTAAAAACTGGTTTTCTAACTTTAAAATTGATATGCTGAACTTGTGAAACTGTGACAGTTTTATACTTAAACCTTGAACAAAAATTGCAGAACTTTTACACCGTGTTTATATTCCATTTTAAGACTTTAACAAACTTGAAAACAAGACCAAATAGCATCAAACACAGATTTAAACTTATAAGCTGAGTTAGAAAACTTAAGGATCTCAGATTCAAAACACATATACTTAAAACCTTACAAATGAATTTTAGACTTTAATAACTTATGAAAACTAATTAAAAGACCTTAAAATGGATTTCCAAAGAGAGCTTTTGGGTCAAAATAGACTCAAGCAACACTAACATGGGTTAGTGCTGCTTGTGCCAAACACCCCTTTAAAATCCCCTTTTGCATTTTTAAACTATTAAAGACTGATTTAAGCTAGGATTTTTAAGAACACATGACAAACTATCAATATTGAAACTTAATAAGAAAAATACAACCTTCAATAAGCACTTAACAATAAGCAAACAGAATGAGCAGTTTTTGGCTTTTTAGGACAGATTTTATGAAAACTAAATACTTAGAACCAGATTATGAAAAGCATTCTAAAAGAAGTAATAAGCAAAATTAATTTAAACTAATGATAAGCACTTAATCATAAGCTAACCCAATAAGCAGTTTTTGGCTTTTTAAGATAAATTTTTATCAAAACATAAACTAATGAGATTTAAACTATCAATAAGCACCAAATAGCAAATAAAGACAATAATAAGCATTAATAAGCACAAATAAGATAGAAATAAGCTGTAAATAAGCAAAACATTAAATAAGCTATAAAAAGAAAATGAGAACTTACTTTTTATTGAATAATCTTTAGAGTACAATGCTTGGAAAGTAAAATTGCTTAAGTAATAAGCTTAAAACAAAGTTCTCAACATAAAGCAGTAAAGTAAAACTGCTGGAAAAGAAAAGATACAAAGATGATCTTCTTGCTCGAAATCTTCTTCTATTTATAAGGTTGTGTGGTGAGGTGAAATCTTCCATAGCTTTGAATTCTCCCAATCATTCCATATTCGCTTATGGAAAGCTCTAATTGTTGCCAATCAACATTAAACCCGCACATTTATTGAATTGGCTTTCCCATAATTCTTTGTCGCGTCATATCGTCCAATAAGGGGCCTTGAGACTACCAACGTGGCATGGGCGTGTGTCAAGGATGGTGTGAGAGTGTGTTGAAAGCATATCGCAGCAATGGAGGGGGGATTTGGCTCATTTTGGCCCTTCGCGCCCTTTTCAGGATTATTAAATTATATTTCAAATTTGGAAGGGAAAGGGTAACGACTATTAGTGTTAGGACTAATGGTGTAATGTGTTGAGGACTAACGATGTAATAGGTTGGGGAATAACTATGTTAGTCCCTAAGGACTAATGGTGTAATAGATTAAACAAGTGTATGGTTTAAAGGGAGATGGGCTGTTAAGGCTTTGGACTTGGGCTTGTTTTGGGCCGGTTGGTTATGGGTTGTATTTATGATAATTTAGGCTTTTGGATAAATGGGCTAGTTTTAAAAGCTTAATGGCTGACTTGGCCCATTAACTTGGGTTGGGTTGGCCCACTAAGATGCATACACCTTTGGCTTTGGTTTTCCACGCTCTTTCCAATCCCGTGCTCGGTTATGTCTGGTTTTTGCCTTGTTTTTGTCTTTTTATGAATATCCATTACCTGCACAGTAAACAACACAAAACAAGCATATATTTGGCATTTTATATCCGTTTTTGGTTAATTAAGCTCGTTTTTATTGAGATAAAGGTATGTGTATTTAAGCACATACTACAATCACGGGTATATGAAGCTAAGTAAGCTGTTCTAGTTGATATACGATGTACACATGAGTAGGATGATTCCTTAAATATTCATCATCCTGGAGGGAGAAATGTGTACATCCGGTACTTAGTTGTTTGATTTTATGTTACCGTTTTGATGTTACAGTTTTGACTACATAGCGGGATAAATTGCTTTCACTCGGGACTTAATTGAGTTTGGTGAAACAAATTAATTTGGTACATTCAGGTCTTAGTTGACTTTGATGTTACAATTTTGACTACATAGAGGGATAAATTACGTACACTCGGGACTTAATTGACTTTGGTGTAGCAATTCCTATATGCACTTTCCTGGAGGGAGAAAAGTGCATTTCCAGGTCTTAATTGATTTTGGTGCTACAGTTTCAACTTCAAAAAGGAGATAACATGTGTACTTTGGGCTGAATTCAAACAATACTGGAATGCTTCCTAAGTGAAACGATGTTGGTGATATCATCCCTCCCCCAAGAATGGTGTATTAATTCTTATCAGTCTCAGGGGTGTCTGTTTGGGAAGGAGCTGAAGATTTTAGCAGTATGTTCGTCTACGAGTTGAAGAAATAAAGTTGGAGTATTCAAGTAGATCATCAAAGATATTCTCAAGGAATACTGGACTTCATTCTTATCATTTTTCTTTATTTTGCTTGTAGGGAATATTGTAACCAATTCACGTGTGAAGCTGGCGTCTTACACGTGAATTGGACTAGTCTTGGACACTGCGTGTCACGCAAGGGTCATTTATGTAAACTAGGAATTGTTTGCTTTTTCTTTTAGTATAAATACCCCTCATGTCTCTCCATGAGGGGTGGTTGGTGATCATTTGTATTTTCATATTTCTCTTTCTTAATCTAATATTTCACAAGTTTTCTCCAACCTCTCTCTAACTTTCTCTTACTAAAACATAATGATACATCTTTTGTTCTTTGATCAACCAAGACCCCCCGAAAAGGTGTTTTTTGATCCTTGTCAAATTAAAAGGGAAGGGAAAACACACATGTTCACATATATCCTTTAACCAAACACTCTTAAGAACTCACATAGGTGATTCTTATTCACTAGAAACCACAAGATACACTTCTACCATACACTTAAACTTCATAACTATTATTCACTCTTGTTAGTGATCACTAGTTCTAGTACATCCCTAAACCACCAAAGTAAAATGAAAAACCAAGTCATCCTTACTACTATCAACCTCAAGTCATCCACCTAGTCATCTTCACAAGAAGATTCACCATGTAGCCATTCTTCACAATTGAATTTCCTAATGAAATGCGTCTCATCTTCATATCTCGACACTCATAAGCATGTGTGCTTATGTTGTCAAAAGTTAAGTGAATTTCGTAATGAAATGCGTCTCATCCTCATATCCCGACACTTATAAGCATGTATGCCTATGTTTTCAAAAGTTAGGTGAATTTCGTAATGAAATGCGTATGTGAATTTCGTAATGAAATGCGTATCATCCAATCATTTCCACTTTCTAGCAAGTGGAGAACACAAATAAGATATTCAATCTTCAAGTGTTGTTAAGTCATCACAATTGGTATCATTTCCACTTTCGTGTCTTTCACTTTTCTTCCACCATGAAAGAACTACTACCTCATTTCACATTTTCACCTTTGTTCGTCAACATTAACAACCAACAAAACACCCAACAAACCTATAGTCAATACCTTCCCCTTCCATTCACGCTCATCCTTCTTTGTTTATCTTTTCTTAACCAATCATCCTTATCATCAACATTTAGTTCGACCTAAAGTCTTACGATAATGTTTATCCTTAAACACCCCAAACATAAAAAGTATACACGATGCTTAACAAAGAAACCTTGAGGATTTAGGAATCTCTCAATACAACCCTTAGTCTATTCAAACCCATAATCATCATATGATAATACTTCTTATCCACATGACATCTTGGAAGGAATCATTCTCATAATAAGACTTGTTGGTCAAGTCTTAGTCCTTAAGCATGTAAGTCGAATCTTATCATTGGTTCCTAAACATTTCTATGTCTTAAGCATTCATCATTTTTCTTTATTTAGGTTGTTGTCTTTAAATAGAATTTCGTTCCGTTTATATAAAGTCAGTATTATACAAAGGGTGTTGGTCAAGTCTTATTCCTTAAGCAAGTTATCGGTCGAAACCTTAATCATTGGTTTTATCCTAAACATTCCCTGTCCTTAAGTATAAACGTCATGATATCTTGTATCATGGATTAGGTTGTTGTTTATTAAAAACAATGATTGCAAAGTGTCTAGGTTTAAAATTTCTTCTAAAAATCAAGTTTAGAGTGCATATATGTAATATATAATATATATATTATATTATATATATATATATATATATATATATATATATATATATATATATATATATATATATATATATATATATATATAGTTATCATTGTTAGTATATATATGTGCACTTTTCTACTAATTTTTTCTTTTTGTAGCACACTTTCGTCGCTTGACTCCTTGGTGCCCCAAACAAGAGGGAGCATACACCGAGAGGGAGTTACAACCGTTATGACATCTACACATTTTTTGATATGTGTATTACACCCCTATAATAATGCTCTTATATATATATATATATATATATCTTGTTGCACGAAACTAACCCTTGATGTAGGTTAAGAATTTGAAACAAATTTGATCCATGGATCTGCTAGAATCAATATACAATGGAATGCAAGCGTCATAGGAGTGTAATGAGCTAAGGGGTGCTCGAGTGTCAATTCAGATATCTTGGGATGATTAAACGGGGTTGATAGGAGCAAGACTTCACTAGGGATGATGCAAGCTCGCCTCTTTGGTTCAAGGTTTGAAGTGTAGTATAAGTCTCCCCTAAGAGTCCACCTTTTTGCTTTGACAAAAAGGGGATAAGAAGTGTAAACAGGTAACTTATACATTTTACTATGAGTTATACTTTACATATTTTGTCATCATCAAAAAAGGGGAGATTGTTGGTAGAAATATTACGATATTTAATCTATACATTCTCTTCATGTTTTGGTGATGACAAACATGTAACTCATAACACATAATGTAAAGTGCTTAAGTTACTCTTGATCACAAATCATCAATGCATTCATGCGACAACATCTCTCGACGTCTCAAGTCTGCTTCAACGAAGTTTGCACTCGACGTAAATCACTTAAGGTATGAATAAATAAATGCTTAATTTATTTTATGATCAAAGGAATTTTTATTTTTCTCAAACCTTACATTTTTATAAAATGTAACAAACATTTCTAAAAACTTATACAAAATATTTTTCTATTTAAAAGAAATATTTTAATCAAAATAAATATTTTGAATTCAAATTTTCTACCTAAAAACGGCTAGAAATGTTTCAGAAAACACCTCCCCTGAAAAAGACAAAAAGGGAGCGTCTAGACCTGGGCGGCCCCCTTAACTATAAGGGTAACCCCCTTAGTGATAAGAGGGCCGACACATGAGCTAAGACAAAAAGGCTCCAAGATTTGCCTATAAATACTAGACTATTCCCAACTGATTTTCTCACCTTTAGCACTCATTCTTTTCTGTCTAAAATCAGTTTATACATCACTTACAATCCTTTGATCATTTAATATTAAGCATTTGTTTCCAAGTGATTCAAGATTATTCCTCCAAGTGCAAGAGAAGAACCCTCGTAATGATTAAGATACGAAGTTATGTAGTTTAGTTAGTGCATTCGTGACATGTCTTACATTCACAATGTATAGATCAAGTCCATGTATTCCAAACTTATGTAATAATTAGATCGTGGTGATCATGGTGTGTATAGTTGTTAGATCATGGTAATCATAAAAAGAAGAGTTAGATTGTTGTGATCATGTTAGTGTCTAGGTGTAGTAAAGTGAAGTTGTGTGGTGAAGTGAAGTTGTGCGGTGAAGTAAAGTTGTGTCGTGAAGTGAAGTTGTGCGGTGAAGTGAAGTTGTGCGGTGAAGTGAAGTTGTGTCGTGAAGTAAAGTTGTGCGGTTAGTATTTTAGTCCTCAAAATACATAAGTTGTAATAGATTGGTTCTAGCTATTATTAGAACTCGACATTTGGCTTAGCGTCAGAAATCGATGTAAGCTTAGTTGTGTATGGTTTTTCTCCACCTAAAGGGAGCTTGTTGACTAGTGAAGTAACTCTCGAGTTGGGTACTCAGGGAGTGGAGTAGGGCGAAGAGGTGCTTCGTGACCGAACCATTATAAATCATCATGTCCGGTTTACACTTTCTTTTACTTTTCACTTTACATCTTTATTTACCTTATCGCCTTACATTTATATTTACATTAGATCTATATGTGTGTTGCTTGTTTCTTATATTGTTTGGATGATGATTGTCTCATGGATAGAAGTTAACATTATGATTGTATTTATATTGCTATGACATGTTCTAGTGGATATAGATGTATTATTCACACTCATCATATTGCATCTAACTTGATGGATAATTTGATACTAAATATTTTAAGTTTTTAAATAGAAACGTATTCACCCCCCTCTACGATTCCCACATAAGGATTGATCAAATGGTATGAAAGTTTGTGGTGGTGGAAGATGTGGTCAAAAAGGTGGTATGGAGGATGTTTGGAGAGTTGAGAATGTGATAGGAGGAAGTGATGATGGAGGTGGTAGTACTTGTGAGGTAGTGGTATGTGTTGCAAGTCCATTTTGTGCATTGTGGAGGGCAGTTTCAATGTCATTGGACAAATCTTGAAGTTGCACAATCTCTTTAATGATATTTTCACGAGTCATGAAGGGTTTTAGATGGGCACTAAGTTTACTCCTTTTGAGGTTGGTTGGTGGAAAGAAGGGTTCATATTCTATGTGATTGTTGATTGGGAGAGGTTGGCTAGTGATTTGCTCAAATGTGGGAAGTAGTGGTGGATTTGTACATCTTGGTGGCAAGTCCTCAAGGTTGTTCAAGTAAGGGCGATGTGAAGTTGGTGGAGTGGTAAAAATGAGTTCTCGTGGTGCTAAGGGTGAAGGCTCGTTTGGTTGAGGAGCAAGTATTTGGTTGATAAGAGGTGGTGTAAGGGATAAAGCAAGATTTTTAGTAAGTGATGTAGTGCGTGGAGTGGTAATGTGATTGTTTGAAGGTTTTTGGATTGGTGATGACTCATTTGAAGAGATATCAATGATGTTTGTTCTAGCAATTTTTCTTGGAGGGTTTTTAGTGGAAGAAGATGCACTTGAGGCCATTTTTAAAGGTGAACAATTGAGGGATTGTGGTTGAGATTTGAGTAGTTGGAAGAGATGACTAAGCAAGCACGATGCGATCTAATTTAAAGGATTAGGCCATGCAAAACATTTAATGTCTTAACCACTACTTTTTCTTTAAAAACAATCATTAGGATTGCATAAATGCAATATAAGTCAAAAATAACTATTGGGCAGCCTTAATACAATTATAAGTTACCTAAATAAAGTGTTGGGTAAAAATTTAGCATTCAAAAACGAACAAACCCCTACCGTGGAACCGGCTTGCCTAGTACCATTTGCAGAAAGGTACCGGCCTTTGCTGCACAAGGTACCGGGGTCTACACAAGAATACAAATCCCAAAAGTGTGGCAAAAGGCTTTTAGTGTTTATTTTTGTATCTTAAAAGTGATCAATAATCATTCCTTAATGAGGCAACAATCTATTAGTAAGAGAAAAAGAGCATGATCTTATAACTTCTAGTTAAACCAAATGCTCCTTAATCCAATTAGGAATAATGCTAAAATACCAAGATAATTCAAATAAGTTATCTACACACATAAATATCTGCGATTACAATCAAATATCCAAATATTCAGAATACACAACCATAAAACACACAACGTTTCAACCCCAAAGTAATACCAAATTGTTTTACCAAACACAAGTTTTAAATAATTTTCCACCGGTTAGTGCACCTTGCTTCTTCTTCTTGCCAAAGTTGGAAAGGAAATGACCGAGACACTTGAACATTCCCTTGGTTTGCTTGTATTCCTTCGATGCTTTGGAAATGGGTGAAAGTTGGTTACAATATTCAACGGGACCGAGAGTGTAGTTGTCAACCGGGTTGATTTGTTCTTGAGATTGAGATGGTGATTGAGATAATGAGGACGCTGAGGGAGTTGGAGTTGGAGGATGAGGCCTCTTTCCATCAACCAATAATCTTTTTACCCTTCCCTCGGTGAGAGGAACCATAACATGAGGTGTGAGGAGATATGCATCGGTTAGAAGACATGGTTGGATGGTGAGAACACGCCTATGAAGGCGAGTGAGAAGCATTCTGTAAGGAAGCAAACTCATGTCATTTCGTTAACCAACCTTTTGGCCATGTAATAGGCGAGGTTGAAGGGTTTCTGATTGACAATACAAAAGAGCATGTAGACGAGGTAAGCATTGGGGTGATCTTTGTTTCTCGTGAGGCAAATGATATTTTCGCTTAAGATAAGTTCCTATTTCCTGAAATCGAGCTTCATTTCAATAAGCTCTATTTGAAAAGGATCACGAACAATTACCTCACCTTTCTTAGTCTTGCGTTTGGGAGATGGTCTCTCTTAAAAGATGACGTTACGGACAATGACATGATCATCCAAAGGAGTGTGGTAGACGGGATTAGGGTTAATTCTTTTTGGAAGAGAAGCAATTGACCAATCAACCGTGAACATACAAGCTCCTTCGCATGGACACGAAGAATTTTGACAAAGTTGTAGAGAGTAAGAACAATCTCATAGTTTCGAATGATAAAGCCAATTGAAATTGTTTGGTCGAAATTTCGAGTGATCCGAACACTCTTGAAGAATTCAAGGACAAACAAGGGACAAATTTCTTCGTCGATATGTAAAAGCCAATCAAAATTGATGGACAAAAAAACTTGGGGAATGACGGAGTCTGCAAGATAGGAAGGGTGGATGACTTGACTTTCATGAAAGAAACGTCTTTCGAGGTTCTTAAAGATGGCTACATCGGTGTCTGAGAGACTCGGGGTACGATGATGCATGGGGATGTAGTGGACGGTGTCTTGGTGGTCTCGATGGATTGCTTTTGGCATTTTGATCCTAAAATTAATTATTTCAACAAAGTAAGTAAAAAGAAATATCGTTTTAGTTGAGAGTTTGTTTCATCGATATTTTCTAACGTGTATGATACATTATTTTGACAAATCAAAAAATAAGATCCGTCACCATTTTCAACAATGACTAAGGTGAGTTCATACAAATTTTTTGAAATCATGTTGTTGAAATATTAAAAAGTTTTTATATGTATTAATAATGTGTGATGAGCTGATTATCTTTATTGAGTTTTTTTTGAAAAAATAATTTGACAAAGTATTTATATGCATGAATCGATTTTCAATTGAAAAGTAAGATGCAGTTCCTAACTAAAGGAATCATAGTTAGTTAATTATGTTAAATTCGTCGATTATGAGTGATTGAATTTTGCAAGCCCTACTTTTGATGAAGGTATCAATTTATGATTAAATTAAAGATAAAGATGAAGATAATAACTTACAATGTGATTGAGAAACACCGATCAATTGTTGTTTGAGAGAGATAGAGGCAATGGTGATGATGGAGTCGAAAATGGCGGTTTATGAAGAAGCGTAAGTTTGAAACATTGAAATATAAAAAAGAAGACTGATAGATTCGTTTTATCAGTCAGCCGGTTCCCCCGGTACCTTCTTGAGGAGGGTACCGCCCTTCATTACGAAGGGTACCGGGAAAAATAAGAATTTTTTTTCATTATTAGAAGAAATAATATATTTACAAAAAGTTAGTAGGAAGCCGAGATAATATCTGGGTCCCCACTCCTCTAGCAAAAATTATTTTTATTTCTTATTTTTATTATTATTTTATTTGATTTGGTCCAAAAATAATTTGAATTAGTGTTTTTGGGATTGATATTAATTTACCACTTATATTAAACGAGTGTTTTAACATGTGACGAAAGAGTGTGGAATGTATAAAACTTATATAAGTACATGATAGATAAATGACAATCATGAAGCAAAAAAGAAAGCGTGTAATGATCTTATATATATTTCATTTCGATGCTTAACGCAATACAAAGGATATGAAATACAACAGAAATGTAAAATGCCAAGACAAAGAACAAATATTCATGCGAGAACTTGAGTATCAGATAAATAAGCATTAAGGGTGAGATGATGATGACGATCATGACGGGACTAAAGATTTCCGAGATGTTATCCATTGATGAGGTTTTTCGGTGTTTTGAGTGAGGGAAAATGGGATAATTTGATTTTTGAATGGGATGAGTGTGGTAATGGATGAGATGAAGAAAATATATAATAGATAGAGTTGGCCGTTGGTTTATGGGTTTGTGTGAGGGAAGGTTTAGTTTGAATAACGAAGCTTAATACCCCAAATGCTTGATGTTTAGACCTTATAATTTGAACGGAGAAAACTAGATTTTAACTCGGTGTAGATTTTGTACGAAGAAAGTAAAAGTGCACTAAACCAAACAAAAATATTTTTATAGATGGATAAGACTAAAATAGATACACACTTATTTTATCATATATGGTCTGATATGAAACCAACTAGAAGATCATATAGGATAAGCCAAATAATTGATGAAGATTAATCAAAGATGCCCAAACATAAATATACTAAATAAGGTCAAATAAGTTATCACAAAAGATAAGCATATATTAAGAAAGTTCACGAGGACATACCTTTAGCCTTTAGACCGTTTGCAACCGATTGAATTCACACGGATTTGTGATGACCGTATTTTAATGAAACCTAATATATCGTGCACGAGTCTTTGAATAATAACTATTATTCCTATTCTTATTTTAAATAATGGTTTGTTTTTAATTCTTTAATGATTTTGACCCAAAATATACTTATGATTTTATTCGAAAATATATTATTAGTCATAGAATATAGTGGAAGAAATTAACGAGAATAAAATAAATTTTAAACAAAGTTTTTGTTTATGCTTTCGATAAGAAGAGATCGACTAGACGTGTATTTTTTTAACAATCATTTTTACGAAAAGAGATAATTATTTATTTTGACAAATTTCTTTACTGTAGCCCAGTACCTTTGGTTAATGCTATGGGGTACCTTTTTGATGAGGGAACCGGAGGAACCGGACCAACAGACATACCAACAAATATTTGTATCTTTTGTTTATCTCAAATCATTTTTCTATCTCTTTTTGTCAAAAGTTTTTATGTCTAACATCCTTTTAGTTTTCTTAACGAAAAACTTGTACAACCAATCTTGCGACTAAATAGCACAAGACACATGAATTATATTTTGCGTATAAAATAAGAAAAGTCAGGATGTACCTTTCGAGAGATATATCTCTTTAGCTGTAGGAGCTCCGGGAACTTTTGCGCCATAATCATTATGATGATCTTCTAAGCTCTTCATAGATTTAAAAATAAATAGATCTATCTAGAAAGAGATATTTTTCTAAAAGAAAACAATAGTCTTAAAAACTTATATAGCTTATTTATTCAAGAAAAAATATTTTTTGTAGTTTTCAAAATTCATTTGATCAATTTTAAAGATTTTAAAATACAATATATTTTGAAAAATCTTTGAGAACTTGCTCTTGATACCAATTGTGAAAAACTAGAAGGGGATGGGGGTGAATAGTTTTACCAATTAAAAATTCTATTATAATTTATTTGGTTGATTATTTGTTAGAATGTTTAGATCTAGCTATGGATAATGATTGTATGCATATACACTTATATAAATAAATTAATAAGTGCGTTAAATAAGAAATAAAGGATATATGGATGACACAATCATTTATAGTAGTTCGGCTACAAGGACTCATTTCTTTTTTGCCCTACAGCCACTCCTCGAGTACCCAACTCGAGAGCTCGTAAACACTACATCCACAAGCTCCTTACTTTGGCGGAGAAGCCTCACAACGTTGATTGCACTTTTATCCGGTACTAAGCTAAATACTGAGTCCTAACACCGGTAGAACCAACCCTACGTCGCTTACACTATATTCGGTACATAGCAAAATACCGAGTTCTAACAACAGTAGAACTAACCATATACAATCTATATTTATAAGAATGATTTTATGATTACAATGAATGAATGATAATCAAGAATCAGTAGATAGATCTTGAAGAGATGGGGATATTTGCAACAGCGAACTTGAGCATATCATCCGTATGCAAACTCTTTTACATCTTCTCCTATTAAGAAAATCATAAAAAATGAAACATGAATGAGATCTTGATCTGAGATCAAAGATAAAAGAATGCAAGAGAGAATGAATGTATGAATGGATGCATAAAACAAGAGAAAGTATTCCCCTATAGGCAAAACGTGTCTACTATTCTCCAGTTCTGGCGGTACCTTCCAAGAAGGGTACCAGCTAGTGTAAACCCAAGGTACCAGGTGTTTGGCTGTGAAATCCGAATTTTTTTTACTTATAATATTATTGTAATCTTTTAAGATCTTTTCTAAGATTTTGAGTGATGTCATGCATGATTAAATTATGCAAAATTCTTTTTCTTTAGTTTTCTATAAAAGTAATGTAAATAACAAAGGTTACTTTTTTAGAAATAAAAAGGCGTAAGTGTATTATTGTGTTTATGATATAATAAAAGTTGTATAATTGACTTTTGTTTTGAATGCTTAAAAATAAGAATCCCCAATGTCAATTATAGCTTGTTGAAGAATGTAAATGACTAGTATGAATTAATCTTGAAAGACGACACGTTTGTTTAAAATACACGAATGACACTTGATGTATGTTTAATTTTATGATATATGTTTTGATAAATGATGGATTTATAGTAGAAAACCTATTGGTTTAAAAGTTGTTCTACCTCCTTCATATTAAATGTTCTAGTTTTGACTTTTAACAGTCTTTTTATTTTTAACTTTGACTTTAAATAAATTTTTTAATGCTATATAATACTTAATGAAAATTAATCTTAAATGAAACCACATTTAGAACTCAATTCGTATCATATAATATCAATATATTACATCAAGTATTATATAACACAAACAAAAATATTTAAGGTCAAAGTTAAAAAAGAAATACTTAAAAAAGTCAAAGTGGACATTTAATATGAGACGGAGGGAGTATAAAATTTAATTCTACTTTCGATGATTTTATGATTGTCACCGACAAAACATGGATAGATCGTAAAATATAAATAAACATTTTACGGCTTATTTGTATTAACAGTTTTCCCCCCAAGAACTATAGACACGTTTATTTAATTAACCATGCAATAAACAAAAATTGACATACCTTGTGGCGAACCAACAACACGAACATATGATCTTGATCCTCACAGTACTCGATCCAAAATAGGGTTTCACACGAGCTTCAAACTTCTAATCAAAGTAGACCAGAGAATTCAGTATCCACACTAACACTCAAGCAATCTCATATAGCTGCAAGATAGGATTATCTTCACACACAAATCAAATGAATTGATCAAATCAACAAAAACACAAACCCTAAGTAGGTGTGTATATTCGGCCGAATAGGAAGAGAGGATCGAAGGAGAGGAATTTAGGGTTTTCCTAATACCCACAACACTACCTTTGTGCGAGTGAGAATGTTACACGTTTCGTTGGCATTTAATAACTTTAACAACTTTAAGGATAAGTTGTTATGTTTGTGCTTGCCCTGTAATTATTTATCCAGGCAAGGAGTATCTTGTATTTGACTAATGTTTGTATAGCAAGTTAATTTCCCAGACGATGCTTATTGCGTTTCTGGTCCAGTGAGCTGGTTATGGCCGTGTGGGCTTATCCATTTGGGCTAAAACTCCCATATGCTATCAAGTCCCCCAGTATATTATTATATTATATTATATTCATATGATATGATTATGGACTATGTTGTCCTTAATTCCTTTTGTCCTTTGCAGGTGATGAGACATTTCCCAAACTATATTGACCGTAATGGGAGTGGGGAGCTTAGTATGCCAACGTACAGTTGTCTTTATTTGCGTATTATTCCTCATGCATCAGAGGCATTAAATGAAAATATGGCTAGGAATTTTGATTTAGTTGTGTTTTAGACGTCAATCTTCTCTTTCTTCATTGTTTGTCGTGATAATCTATTCAAATGTTTGAAAATCATGTGCCCGCTTTGCTTGGCGGCCATACACATGTCCTTTCAACTGTCCTCCTTTAATTTCTCGGGCTTTATGTGTCCTTTTGGCATACACGTCCATATCTAGGCTGACTATGTGGTAGACACGTTTTTTGGGCCCACAAAAGATTTGGGGCATATAAATCAACAATATCCTTTGAATTACTTATTAATTTCTTCTTCATATTTTCATAACTCTTCTCATTGAGTTTGTCCTTCGTTCTTTACTTCTACGTTGTTTGAAATTTGTCTTTTCATAAGCTTGATAAAGATATGATTCTCCACCACTAGAGTCTAGATGCAATTATTCTAAAAGGAAAATAGGTTAAAATTATTAGAGAATAAAGTTTGTTGGCCCAAACCCGAGTTATGGGCTTGTGATCCATTATGGTTTTATCATGATGTCGTGTACTCTGTAAATAGTTGATCATTAATAGAGCAAAATCAAAAGCAAACATTGAAGTTCTTTGCCGACAAAAACGACATCTTTGACTGCCATTAAAATTTTAATAAAAGTAGGCAATGTTATGGGAAGCGTTAGATTATATAAGAAAGTGATGATAGAAAAAGAGATTGTGACCAAAACAAATATTAAAACATAAATAAACAAATGTTTATGTTAGACATCACCTTGGACGGTTTTAAATAAATAAACTTTTATGTTAGACATCACATTAGATGGTTTTGAAAGATAAAAGTGATATTGTTGTTGAAGAAAGAAAGTAAAAAAAATGAATCGAAGGAGGATAAGCTTTTATGGTTGTGAATCACAACCAAGAAAAACTAAAAGGAAAAAAAGAACAAAAAAGATAGACATAGATACTTTGTCATTTGTGGACAAGTGACACAAAGAGGCAGCACAACAACGACTAGGTTAGAGGAAAGATTCTGCTCGATATCATGTTAAATGTTAAACCTCGTAGGCTAAACTTTATTAATCATCGACTATTAATAAAGTACATATGAGAAGCAATATGAAAACCCTAATGGACCATAACCCACACACGGGCTTGGACCAACTATGTATTGCCTAATAATAAACACCATCAACGTGTAAATATACTACGGAAAAGGAAAATGATGATTTAAAATTAGGGCAAATGGAACAAAAAGGTACTCAACTTAGGGTCTTTTTTCAATCAAGGTACTCTACTTTTTTTCTTGCACATAAAGGAGGCCAACTTTTTTTAGCCGATTTAGGTTTTTTTGTCATTTCTCGTTAAAAAACTAACGGCCATTTCGTTATATCTCTAAATGAATCTTTTATAAAATTTGAAGGGTTTTTTTGAAGATTATTTAAAAAGTTATTGTATATTCACCAACGGGGAAGAGAAAGTTAAAGATTCAACAACAGATATGTGTTAACACAAAGCCATGTTTAAATTGTATAACTCCTGGTTACTGAGAGATGGGTTTGATGATCTCATCAAATCCGAATGGGAATTACTTGACTCCAATAACACAGGGTTCCCTATTAAATGTTATGATAAGTTCCGCATCCTCAAATCTAAGATTCGGCAATGGAACAACAACAACAAGTCTTTGGACAGAAATAGAAAAACTGCGGCTATTGAGGAATTATCCTCCATTGAAAAGAAAATTGACACAGGTTCAGCTACGCATTCTGACACCGAGAATCGTCTTAAGCTTCTCCATGAACTCGAAGACATTGATAAATTTGCTTCGATGGACCTCATTCAAAAAGCTCGGGTTAAATGAGATATCGAAGGGGACGAAAACTCAAAATTCTTTCATGGGCTAATCAATCAAAAAAGGAGAAATCAAATGATCAATGGAATTATGGTTGAAGGCATTTGGATTACAGACCCTATCTTGATCAAAGATGCATTCTTCCAATTTTACAAAGACAAATTCCAAGCCCAGGACTCCCAGGTTTTATTCCCTAACCTTCCTCATTCTCACACCCTTAATACCACGGATCGGGATTATCTTGAAAGATTGGTGACTCTTGAGGAAATCAAGGAGGCCGTTTGGGATTGTGGGAGTAGTAAAGCTCCTGTTCTTGATGGTTTCTCCTTCGCTTTTGTAAAGAAATATTGGGACATCATTCAGAAGAACATGTTCGATTTCATTAATTCCTTCTTTGTCTCAAGTGAAATGCCTCATGGAGCTAATTTCTCTTTCTTCACCCTCGTCCCTAAAGTTAACAATCCTACTTTCATCACTGATTTTCGTCCTATATCACTCATTGGCACCCACTATAAGATCATTGCCAAGATTCTAGCAAACTGGTTAGCTAAAGTGATTGATAAGATTGTTAGTAAAGAGCAATAAGCCTTCATAACTGGACGTCAAATTCTTGACGGACCTATCATTCTCAGTGAAATCATAAAATGGCACAAAAAAAGAAACAAACAACTCCTCATATTTAAAGTGGATTTTGAAAAAGCCTTTGACTCTATAAGCTGGAAGTACTTGGATCATATTCTCGATAGTTTTGGTTTTAGATATACATGGCGTTCCTGGATTAAATCTTGTCTTTCATCTTCAAGAGCCTCTATTCTGGTCAATGGTAGCCCTACGTCTGAATTCTCTATCAACCATGGTCTTAGACAAGGAGATCCCCTATCTCCTTTTTTTATTCTTGTCATGGAAGGTCTTCATAACGCCTTCACCGAAGCTGTGGGTAATGGTTTGATTAGTGGTATTAATATCAATAACTCTACTATTAATATTTCTCATCTTTTCTTTGCAGATGATGTGATCATTACTACTGGATGGAATGCTAGAGACTTGGAAAACATCATTCGTGTTCTTTATGTTTTCTATCTTGCTTCGGGGATAAAGATTAATATCCTAAAATCTAACATCTACGGTATAGGGGTAAACGAGGAAGAGGTTTATAATATGTCTAGTAATGCGGGTTGTACTGCAGGTAATATTCCTTTCAATTATCTAGGTCTCCCTATTGGCTCCAACATGAAATCCACAGCCAGCTGGAAGGTATTAGTTGATCGTTTCCGCTCGAGACTCTCAACTTGGAAAGCTAATCTTCTTTCTATTGGGGGGTCGTCTGACTCTTATTAAGTCTGTTTTAGGAAGCCTCAGTATATGCTATCTTTTGATTTTTAGAGCCATTGAATTGGTCCTTAATGATTTGGAAAGAATTCTGTCTAATTTTTATGGGGAGGTAATCAAGACGGCAAGAAAATGGCGTGGGTCAAATGGCCAGTCATCTTAAATTCATTTGATAAGGGAGGCTTAAACATTGGTAGCGTTGGAGGTCGTTAAAGCTTTTAACCTTGCTCAAGGTCGTTAAAGCTTTTGGGTCAAGGTCGTTAAAGCTTTTCATGGCAATGAAGGTGGTTTCGATAATAACGGATGTAGCTTCAAAGGTATTTGGGCTAACATTGTTGGATCTTCAAACTTTCTTCACTTAAAAAGTATCATTCTGTCTAACTCTTTTCGTTTTAAAGCTGGTTGTGAGACTCGTATATGTTTTGGAAGGATATCTGGGTAGGCGAGGCCCCTCTTTTTATCAGGTACAATCGTCTTTACCGCCTAGATTAAGATAAAGATTGTCTTATCATTGACTTTATTATTAATGGGCAATGGCATTGGAATTGGTCTAGGAAAAATTTAGGTGCCCGAAATCTTTCCTCTTTTCGTGACATGTTGAATGAGATTGGCCAAGTCAATATTGAAGTTAGTGAAGACACATGTGTTTGGAGTCTTGGTCCTAAAGGTACTTTCACGGTAAAGGATGCTCGTAATCTTATTGACCAAAAGTCGCTCCCATCTCTCCAATCCACTACATGGAAAAAATTCATCCCCCGTAAGGTTAATATTTTTATATGGTGATTGTCGTTGGATCGGCTCCCCCACAGGTTGAATCTCTCTTTGCGTGGAATGGATATTCCGACTATTTCTTGTTCCTCCTGCAATGCCAACGTTGAATCCGCCAATCATATTTTCTTCGAATAAACTATTGTATCTGATATGTGAAAGCTCGTGTATAGATGGTGTGATATCCCTTTTGTCCAAGCTTTATCATTTGAGGCGTTCAAAGATTGGTTCTCCTCTTGGCATGCTTCTTAAGATAAGAAACATAAGCTTTACGTTATCTTTGCATCGGTTCTTTGGTGGCTTTGGAGATTCCGAAATAGTGTTACTTTTAACTCTCAACCGTTAAGGAAAAGTGACTTTTTTGATTATGTTCGTCCTTCTTCATTTTCTTAGCTCCGCAACAGAGGTAATTTGATTTTATCTTGGACGGATTGATTGAAGTCCCCTTTAATGACCGCGTACTTGGACAATGGTTGAATGCTTCGTTACAAAGGGTTTCTTTCTTGTATCGTTTTATTTTACGGGACTTGTTTGGGGTTTCTTCAAAAACCACCTAAAAGTGAAAACCGGTGGCTCGGCCTCCGTGGTAGGGGGTTTTTCTTTTGACGGAGTGAAAAATGATTGTTCGGCCTCCGTTTCAAAAGTTTTTCATCCTTTTAGATTCCCTCATAGTTAAAGTCCCGGTTGCTTTCTTTTTGTCTTCTTATATACTTTTAAGTTTCTAGCTCCTTGCTAGACTCTTCTATATCAATATATTATCAGCCGTTTAAAAAAAAACCAAATATGTTTAAAGCTATGTATACACAACAGTGTCGCGTCATGCCACATCATCATTTTATAAAGTGTCAACTATATAAACTTTACTCATAGCTAGTTTGTTACTAGTGTGTGCCTAACCCTCTAACATTTAAAGACAAACTCATTTGTTGCACTCACACCAAGCCATTCACGTTCTAGTCACGATTTACAAGAGACAATAATCCTTGTAATTGAGATGTGGTTAAGTGTGTTAACTCAACAATATAGTTGCACTTTATGGTTGCTAGCTTAGATTCTAAAGCTACTCTTGATTAGGAGTGCAAACAACTTAAGCTTTTATCGAGCTCGAGTTCAAACCCGAGACAATAAACTACCATGAAACACATAACGAGTCGAGCTCGAGCTTTAAACAAGTTTTTCAAGCCTTCTTGTACATACAAATATTTTATTATACATATTTATATAAACAACTTAAGTGTGAATGTTGGTTTAATAATTTAAATTATAACATAGAATAACTTTTTAAACTCTAATGTTCATGAATATCTTGTATAAGTTCTTTGCTCGAGTTCATCGCGTATTTTCATGATTTTATTGATGACTTAGGCTATTGAATGCAATATCTATGTATAATTTGAGCTTTTTCGTTGAAGGTATGGATTTTTTTTTCCAAAAGGCAAAACTACAAAATGTTCCATCAAGGCCGGAGGATATGACTTCTTGGTTAATTCCTATTTCATCCAAAAGACCGATTGTTAGTGTGGTGGATCGCCTTGTGTTTGCAGCATCAGCGTATTTTTTTGGCAAGAATGTAACAAACGGGTCTACTCTATAGAGACAAGGAAGGAGGACCAAATATGTGACGTGACGATAGAGATGGTTTGTTTGAAGCTCTCTACATTACGGTTCAAGAGGTCTCGGAGGGTGATGAGGATGTTAAAAGCTTGGAATTTACCTCATAATGAGACGTAGGTTTACTTTTAGTCACTTGGCCATGTAGTTTATTGTTATTTCTTTTAGCCAAGTGATTTGAATTTGTTTTCGTCTGGCTGTTGTTTCGAGCATGTTCGAAATGTTTGTGGTTTGCGTGTTTCGCAATTTGTTTAGAGTGGCTCATCACCACTCTCTCATGTAATTAACTTTTATTCATTTATTAATTCACCGGGTATTGAAATCCTTTACCCAAAATTTTTTATTCATTTATTAATGCTTGTGGCAGTGAAGTCTGCCATGGGAACATAGAGCATATTATCGTTGTTGAGCTAATCAAGCCACAACGGCCATAATCAACCATTGTGCTCAAATGATATTTTTCTCCATATTTGAAGAATGGAGCAGAGTAGAATTATCTGCAATCATGCTTCAAGAGAATTTTCTCTAGTGTTTCAAATCCTTCATATATTATTTGAAGATCAAAACATATAATTACATTAAGTAAAGTGAGCTAATTTTGTTACCGGGCAAAAATAAATCAATGTGGTATGAAAAAGGTTTGAAGTTTAGTTTTGAGTATGTCGTTGGAGGACAACTTTTGAAAGAATAATTGCAAGTCAAAGATGACATTTTATTTAAGTTTATAGAAATTTTGAAGTATATAGTTGAGTGTCGGAGATGGCCTAATGGGCTAGAGAGGGTGGTGCCGCCTAGACTTTGGGTTGGGAGCTATTGGTGAAGAAATGTTGCATTGAGTAACCCACATGTATCTTTCATGCTAGTATTAGAAATCCTTACGTGATGGATACTGGAATCCAAGAATAAAGGAACTATCTGTATTCGACACACAAAACCCACGACGCTCCCTCGTAATTCAAGCACGTTTACAAATGTTGTGGTTTAGGTATATTACAATGAATGATGAGGCTACAACATTTGTAAAGCGACCCTTTATTATCAACGTACTTTCAACTTTTTTCCCGACTTAGGCAAAATGGAATATATACTCCCATTATCACCATCCAAACTTGTTGTAACCGGCTACTATAGGAAATGTAATTTTCAGAATTTCCATGTCATTAAATAATTCCACGTGGAATTGACTTTCGTTGAACTTTTCCACCTCAACCATCTTCATCTTCGTGCTCCTTTATGTTCATCTCAATCTTACACCCACCATTATCTTGAAACCAAGTTCATCATTAAATCAAAAAACCAGTTTAATACCATAAATCCATTATCATTTCCTAATCAAACTTATTCACCTTTTGATTCTCTTTTGATTCTATGTAAATGGTTTTCATGAATACGTACGATACAACACAACACATTGACCTTTTGATTCTCTTTAACCTCACACACCCTTTATTATCATCTTCGTCAACTTAGAAACCTAAATCCACCTACCACCATCTCTTTACAAACACTTCTTCACAAACACGTTACCCACTTCTTCATAAACAACACTTTTATCTTGATTTTTTAACACTTTAATATCATAAATCCAAACAATTTCTTTAACTTATATGAAACCCCATATCAAATCAAATCTATCAACCGTGACCCATGTCACCATTCTCGCCACGAAGTCACCACCCACGTCGCCACCATCACCCGTGACCTATGTCACCATTTTCCACCAGATCCACCACGAGATCTCACGTCGTGAGTCGTGTAATTTAGTATTTTTAGAACTTTTGGTTTGTGGTTGGTTTGTGGTTCGTGAGGGGTGGCTGAATTTGAGGGGTGGTTGGGTTTGATTACTGGCTTACTGCTATAAACAAAGGTGTTTTGATTGAATTTGTATTTTTAGAACTTTTGTAAATAGTATGAAGTGATGTAATAATGGGTAGATTAGGGGTGAGGAGGACAAAAAATTATTGAGGTGGGATATAAAGAAAATGAAGATGACCGGACAAATAACTGAAGTGTAACAAAAATTGATTTGTCAAACCGTTATACATATGTCACTTTTGAGATATGTTGTAACTTTAAAAATAAAAATAAACTTGGGTGGTGATAATGGCATTATAGATTCTATTTTTGCCTAGTCAGGAAAACGTGAAAGTATATTGGTAATTTATGGCTTTTACCCTAAACCAATTCACTCTTGTCCTTTTTCATACCTATTAGGAAAAGAAATTGGTGGTACAGACGGTTGCATTACCCGTTTAGAAACACTAGTAATGTATTCTTGAGTATGAGTTAATGAAGAAAAAGAAAGAAAGTGAAAAGAAATACATCTAATTTGAGTTCTTGAGTATCACTTTTTTTTAACGGCAAATTTTTATTAAAACACTAGCAAGAAGCTAGAAAAGATTACAAGATAACAAAATTAGGGTTTTGTAACCAAGTGACCCAATTAACATTACACTTAGATCGACTAGAGCACCACGTATAAGAAAATTGAACTACATCATCGAATAAGAAAGCACGCCTTGGTTGAGAATTTCTAAAGAGCAATTGAAATCTGAAGCGCCAAATTAACCACCACATCACGTAACAAATTTTTTTTGAACGGCAACTTTATTAAAAAAAACTAGCAAGGAGCTAGAAAGACATTACAAAGAAATAAGATAGGGGTTTTTTAACCAATACTCCCAAGAAAAAACCCTATTACATCTACTAGAACACCATAAAAAGGACCAAGAAACAATGTCATCAAAAATCGTCGAACGATTAGGAGGCGAAGCGTCAAAGACCAACTGATTTCGAAGCCTCCAAATCCGCCACTAAGCAACATAAAAACACCTTCTAAAATAGACTTGAGACGGGAAGAAAGTCGAAAGGTTAAGAACCAAGCATCCCAATCCGAGAAAGAACAAATCTCCTGCCAATCCAAATCCCACCAACGACAAATTTTACGAAGAACAACCCGAGCCACGTCACATCGAAATAATTTTGTATGTTAGTTAAGTACTCGTAAAGATAGTATCTATACTACTATATAAAGGCTTATGATATATGTACCCCCCCTAAATCACCATTTGTACCCTCCCGGGTTTTTTCTGGTTTTTTTTTTGTATTTTTTTTTTTGTATTTTTATAATTTTGTATATGTTATAAAACTGTGACA
>BQNB010011513.1:57825-81234 GCA_026074375.1 Tanacetum coccineum
TTTCCAGAAGACTTTCCTGGATTACCGCATATGCGACAAATTGAATTTCAAATTGACTTGGTCCCTGGTGCTGCACCTGTGGCACGCGCCCCGTATAGATTAACACCGTCAGAACTGCAAGAACTTTCTGACAAGGGATTTATAAGACCGAGTTCCTCACCCTGGGGAGTCCCAGTCTTGTTTGTCAAAAAGAAAGATGGATCTTTTTGGATGTGTATCGATTACCGCGAGCTGAACAAGCTGACTGTGAAAAATCGATACCCACTCTCGAGAATCGACGACTTGTTTGATCAGTTACAAGGGTCAAGAGTCTACTCTAAGATCGACCTGAGATATGGTTATCACCAACTCAGAGTTCGAGAGGAATACGTTCCAAAGACATCTTCTAGAACACGCTACGGTCACTATGAGTTTCAAGTGATGTCGTTTGGACTAACTAACGCACCGGCAGTATTCATGGATCTGATGAATCGGGTGTGCAAACCGTACTTAGATAAATTCGTGATCGTTTTCATTGATGACATCTTGATCTACTCCAAGAGCGAAGAAGAGCACACAGAACACCTTAAGTCAATTTTAGAATTGCTTAAGAAGGAAGGATTGTACGCCAAGTTTTCGAAGTGCGATTTCTGGCTGTCAAGGGTACAATTTCTTGGTCACGTGATTGATAGTGAAGGCATTCATATGGACCCAGCTAAGATTGATTCAATCAAGGATTGGGCATCGTCCAAGACTCCGACAGAGATTCGTCAATTTGTAGGTCTTGCTGGCTATTATCGACGATTTATCGAAGGTTTCTCAAAAATTGCCAAGCCTATGACGAAGCTGACTCAAAAGAACGTGAAATTTGATTGGAGTGTAAAGGCAGAAACTGCATTTCAACTGTTGAAGCAAAAATTATGTAGTGCACCCATTTTGGCTTTACCCGAAGGAAGTGAAAACTTCGCGGTTTACTGTGATGCTTCTCACAAAGGATTGGGCGCAGTTTTGATGCAAAGAGAAAAGGTCATAGCCTACGCTTCACGCCAACATAAGGTTGCTGTAGTGGTTGCTCTCAAGATGTGGAGACATTATTTGTACGGCACGAAATGCGTTGTGTTCACTGGTCACAAGAGTTTGCAGCATATTCTAGATCAGAAAGAGTTGAACATGAGACAACGTAGATGGTTAGAGTTGTTGAGTGACTACGACTGCGAGATTTGTTATCATCCAGGAAAGGCGAAGGTGGTGGCGGATGCCTTGAGCCGAAAAGAACGGATTAAGCCACTACGAGTTCGAGCTTTGGTTTTGACAATTGGTCTGAACCTTCCCGCGCAAATTTTAAACGCTCAAGTTGAGGCGAGGAAAGAAGAGAATTTTAGAACCGAAGATCTGTGTGGTATGATTAAGAAGCTAGAGCCACATGCTGATGGAACGTTATGTTTAAGAAATAGAAGTTGGATTCCCTGTTTTGGTGACTTAAGAGAGTTGATGACAAGTTAGCCCAACCTTGGAGGACATGCTACGTGCTTGTGTGATTGATTTTGGGAAAGGTTGGGATAGATACCTACCTTTGGTGGAGTTTTCCTACAACAACAGTTATCACACTAGTATCAAAGCTGCACTGTTTGAAGCTCTCTACGGCCAAAAATGTTGATCGCCTATTTGTTGGGCTGAGGTTGGAGACGCTCAGCTCACTAGTCCGGAACTTGTTCATGAAACAACTGAGAAGATCATTCAGATCAAGAAGCGTATTCAAGTTAGATGAGATAGACAGAAGAGCTACCCCGATAGGGAACGTAAGCCATTAGAATTTGAGGTTGGAGACAAGGTCATGCTAAAAGTGTCACCATGGAAAAGGGTGACACGTTTTGGCAAACGGGGAAAGCTGAACCCTCGTTATATTGGACCTTTCAAGATTCTTGCTAAAGCGGGAACGCTTGCTTATCGACTTGAACTCCCAGATCAATTGAGCCGAGTTCATAGCACTTTTCATGTTTCCAATTTAAAGAGAAGTTTTCGTAAAGACGACCCCCAAAACTATTCCGTTAGAAGAAGATTCCAGATTATGACAAGCTAAATTTCATTGAGGAACCAATTGAAATTATGGACCAAGAAGTTAAACGGCTGAAGCAAAGCCGCATTCCAATCGTGAAGGTCCGATGGAATTCGAGGAGAGGGCCCGAGTTTACTTGGGAGCGCGAGGACCAAATGAAGAAAGAAGTAACCCTCCCCTTTTTTCGTTAAATCTGAACCCCACCGTCTAAAGCTTTGAGGACAAATATCTTAACAGGGAAGAATGTTCACAACCTCCGAGATTTTTAAGTCAATATTTTTTAAAAACTTTTTCGAAATTTTCTTTGACTTTAATATACGTTTACGTTTGAATCTGGCGGTTTACCGTGAGGTAAACCCGCGTAAATCTGAAAAACGTTATTGGACGCGTTCCGGCATCGGATATTCATTAGTTTTTAGATTTTAATGAGTTATTTATCTTTCTAAGTGTTTAGTAGGTTAACGATCACTCCCGGTATTACTTTTTACGCTTTAAACGTTTAAAATTGCGTTTTTTTACGCAATTTTTGACCCGAACGGAACCGCAAACTCGAAAGCTTTCGTGTAAACTTTGGTTTATCGTCCACTCATATTGTTTTACCTAAAAATTTCGATCCATAATCCCTCCCCCTAATTACTCAAACACACTGCATACACACTCTAAATTAATTCCCATGGAATCTTTTCACTTTAATTTGAAACTTATGCATGCATAAGTGGGATAGTGACCTCTTTGTCTTAACCTTCCCATGCACCAACACCTCTCTTACACAATTTGTCACCTTGCATATGAGGACCACAAAGGCACTAACTTGAAATGGATTTAATTAACTAAACTTGGAGCCAAAGCAAAACAATGAACCTTCCCCCCCCCCCCACCCCTCCTTGGCCTACTTCGGACAAACCACAAGGACCATCAAGTCCTTGGTTCACTCTTTTGCTAGTCACCCACTTCTAGTCACAAAAATATCTTAAACCCTAGAACCTTTTCCTATATAAACACCACTTATAAAAATTTTAGGTCATTCATCACAATCCTAGCCTCAACAAAAAACTCACACACCTCTCCCTCTCCTTCTCTTTGGTCACGGCAAGAGAAACAACACCAACAACATTCCATAGTTTTGATTTTATCTAAGATCCATCTATTTCAATCTTATTTCTAACCATATCTAAGGGTGTTCCAAAGGTTTGATCATAGTTTTTCAAAGTTTTCTTCAAGATCTACAAATTAGGGTTTGGTTATTATTTGAGGTTTTTCTAGATCTATTATTTTGGGGTATAGATCTTGTGATTTCACTACTTGTTCTTCATTCTTGTAAGTGTCTTGAATCTTTCCTTGTGGTTTTCCTTATGTTCTTCTTATATGTTCAGGATCCATTACACCTCCATGTTTGTGATTTAATTTTTGAAAAGATTTTTAAAGACAAGATTTTCATAAATAATGAACTACTCATTTTACTAGTTAAATACTAAGTTCTTTGGTGAGATGAGAGTTGATGAGGTTGCAATAAAGAAATGAAAGGATTATGTTAAGATTAATGTGTGTTTTGTTTGGTTTAGTTGTAGAATAAGATTAGGCTAGATAAAGAACTCTATTTTGTGAAGTTTGGGTGGATTTTGTTGCGTTTTTGACAAAAAGTGCTTGCTGTCCCAAATTTGTTTTGAGGGTTTTGGTCGACCTAAAAATGTTTTCATTAGGCGTAAAAGTAGTTTTTGAAGAGCTCGTTTCGAATAGATAGTTTTTCATATATCACACTTTAAAAATGGATTTAAAACGACCAAGTTATGGCCAAATGAAACTTGAAAACATTGTCGCAAAAACTAAATGAATATGCTGAGGTAAATATAACATAGGTTTTCGACACTTTCAGACATTTTTGGACTTTTTACACATTAGCGAACACATATAAGTAACACTTATATATAGATTGGTGATTGTTAAAGCCATGAGATTTCCATATTTTGGGAAAAGCGAGAAAGTTACTAAAAATAGTAAGTTTGGTAATAAATTTACGAAACGGACAGAGAAGTTAAGCGATTAAGGCTAGTTAGTGCATTTTGAATTATGGAAACTTAAAAAATGTATGGGACGGTATTAACGTCCCGAAACTAAAAACTTTCCTAAAATAGAAACTTTCTAAAAATAGTAATTTTTGGTTAAACGCCGAAACTTAACGAAAAACTGTATGATTTCATTTCATCATGTTTTGTTAAATCAAACTAAAGCAAACACACATGGATGTCTTTTGGTGATGAACATATTGTGCAATTCTTGGCATACTTTCCGTGTTTCTGAGACGCGTTATTATCTAGGGTCCGCGGGCTGAATTTCTATATCACCTTTTACTTGCGTGATTATCATTTGCTCATTTGCTAAAGGTGAGTTTATAGCCCCACGTTTTACTATTTTTACTTTACTATTTTGGGGTGAGAAACATTGCTTATTTTCAAACTATGGACACAGTTACTTTACGTTTCATTTTCCTGATTACGTGTTGCCTAAGTAGCGAATAGACCACTAATTCCCGAATTATCATTAACCCGTCAAATTGGCTTAACCGAATGACTGGTTAAGTGAGCGCCGAATGTTGTAAATAGATCAAATTGGAGTAAATTATCCCTATCTCCGGGTAAGTAAGCGCTTACTAGAAGTCGGAGGTCCGAAACAAACGGAATATATACCATGTCGGATTGTCAATAGGTGATCTTGGTCAGATACCTCTAGGCGTAGGATACTATATGGAATATAAAAATGCTATGCTTCCTTTAAAAAATGAGCTTCGGTGTCATGAGCTTAGAGCAACAGTAATAACTCTTTTATGTAAAGTTGTAATCTGTTTTATATCTGTCACGTGCGTATGTGAACTTGTGGTCCACTTTTTATACTAAAGTCAAACATATGAATTCACTCAACATTTATGTTTGAACCGTTTTAGCATGTTTAATTCCTACCAGGTGCTATTTGGATGTCTTTGCTTGCTATTTGGTGTCGCTAAGGCATTTAGGGTGGGCCGATTTTCAAGAAACCAGTATTATCTACTGTGTTAAAACATCGTTGTCAAACTTTAAAACCTTTTATTCGCTTCCGCATATTATCTTTAAACTTATGTCAAACTTTAACTATTTTAATAAATGCAACATGTTGGATTTTTCAAAACGTACCCTTAGAGTCTTTCTGTTGTATCTTGTGTGATGTGTATTATGACGTCACGCCCCCGGACACGTGTATTCCGTCCAGGCCCCGTTTGGGGGTGTGACATTTTGTCCCAGAGCTGGAGGTATCTTTAGTGAGTTGGTCAATTCCTAAGATTTTCTTCTTTTGAGTAGGATTTTGTTCACTGACACACAGATTAACTTTACTAGAACTGTTTAGCCATGCTTCTGTAATAGAAGTAACTCTTATTCCAGTTTCCATTTCTTAAGTTTTGATTCGCTTTGAGAATCTCAGGTATTAACATTTGCATGGGTAAGAAAATCGAAGTTTTGCTTGCTTTAATACCAAAAGCTGTTCTTTGCATGTATTTAGTTCTTGAACAAGATTTCTATGTTTTGACATGAGATTGTTTCTTTGTTCTTCAACATAGTTTAGATCAATACACAGATAATCTAGAAAGGATTTTCTATCATCATTATCTTCTATTTCAAGAAGAGTGTGTACCTTTTTCATAGAGATCTTAATCCATTCACCATTTCTGGCACTTTCTTTGCTAACAGAAACTCTTTCTTCATCAGTAAGAGCCATAAGAGCTTTAATTAGGTCCTCATTGCATCAAGATGACACTTCTTCTTCATCCCAATCATATGATTCAGTAATTAGACCTTTTTTTGCCTGAGGACGAACTGGGATCTGAGGCACTAGAGCTGAGGAGGGCTAGTTTAGCTTTGACTTGTTGTACTTGGCTTCAAAGTCTTTGGTATGCCTTGGTTCAGGTTTGTGTTCAGATGAATGGAGAAGTTTTGGTTGAAAAGGTGACTGATATGAAGGGACTGATGTTTTTGACCAGCAGTCTCTTATAAAATGACCTTTCTTGCCACATTTATGGCATTCAGTTTGGTTAGTTGCTTTTGCACTGCTAAACCTTTAAGTACCCTTTTTGAAGAACATTTTAGATTTGGCTAAAAGAGCTCTTACTTGGTATTCTTCTTCAAGGTCATTCATGTACTCTTGACTGCTTCTTGTATCTTCTTCATCATCAGGACTATCTTGAGAGTCCTGGACAATAGAGGTAGAGAAGAAGGCAGTTGACAGTGGAGTTGCAGGGACAAGAGTTTTCTCTTTGTTAGTATCATAAATATTGTTTATAAGGTTTTCTTCATATTTGAGTTTACCAAATAGAGAAGCAAGCTCATATTCTTTCACTTGATTTGTGTTTCCTGAGACTTTGGCAGAAAATCTAAGCCACTTTCTTTGGTAACCCATTTTATAAAACAGTATTAAACTCAAGCTTTGAAAAGTTTTATGCCATCATTTACTAATTCATTCATCAAAGCTTTATATCTAGTGAATGTTTGTGTTAGAGATTCACCTTCTTTGATTTTGAAGGTGTTATAGCACAACTTTAGATCCATGACCCTACTTTCTTCACATCAGAGGGCCCCTCATGATATAGTATCAGGTCATCCCAAATAGATTTTGTAGTTAAGGAGTTTATGATAGAGTTCATTTGGTCATCTGGAAGCACAGACATAATGAGACTTTTGAGTCGATGATCTGAGTTAGCATCTTTTCTCTCCTTGGGTGTCCATTGTGTCTCTTGCTTCCTTTGACTAGCTGCCATAAGGATATAAGGACCATTTGAAATGATGTTTTTAAATTGAGGTTCAATACCAATTATGTGGCACATGAACATCTTTTTCTAATTGGTGAAATTTTCCACCTCTAGTACAGGAGCGGCATTTAACTGGCCACCCTTGTATTCAAGAGTCTATGGTACTTCTACTGCAGTCATTTAAGATGGATCTTGATTTTAAAAATCTTTGAGCCTTTATATATCCTTTTAAAGGGATTTTATAAACCAGAAGGCTCTGATACCACTTGTTGGTCCCTTGGAATCTGATATAAGGTTTATCAATTTAAACTAATCAGATTCCATGACAACGAAGTGAGTTTTAAACAGATATATATATATATAAATAATATAAAGAACAAGTTTAAAACACACAGAAGTACTTTTCAACATATAGATTCTTAGTAGAATCAAATAAAGAAACTATGACATGCCTTGCTTGCGGAATAGCAAGGTGGTTGAATGAAAATTGGGGGTTTTATCTCCTTCGAACATAAACTCTAACCAAAGTTAAAAGAGTAAGAAAACAAACTACTTATGACTAAACTGAAGCTCCAGCTTTCAGTAGTACCATTCAGTTTGTTTGAGAGATAAATGAACTCTTCAATGTGTATCACATTAATTGGAAGAGATAGCATTTACTCTGGGAATGCCTATCCATTTATAGGCAAAGGGATTAGGGTTTACAAGTTAACCTAGTACGCGTGTCATGCATCCATTGGGTGGTTGAGATACTATTTAATGCAGACGTGCTCTAAAGTACGAGGTACAGTCCTTTAAGGAAAGTTGTTGTACTTCTATACCAACTTTAGAAGCACCTTTTTCCAAGGAGATTGCTTTATTCCTTTTGACATAAAGCAATCTTTTTCGTGCCTTGTAAACCTTCTAGAAGTGAAACATTTCATTTCTACTTCTGTTAAGGAGATAGACATCATCCAGCTTGGAATTGTCAACCAAGCTAAACTAAAGCTCTTTACAAAGGCTTTCTTTAGTTTCTGTATAGCTACATAAACTGAAGAGAAGATACTTCCCAATCTTCTAAGAACCTGAAGAGCTTAAGCTGAAAAAACTTTAGCGACTCAAACTGAAAAGACTTTAGCTTGAGTAACACATAGGGGATTTTATGTTTAAGTCTACTGAAAGACTAAAGGGCTCAGGAACTGAACCCAATAATTGCGAGATCCTATCATTCTTTGTATTGCTTCTAGGCTTTGATCCGCTAGTATTAGTAGAGCTTACTCTTCCTGTAGAAGGCAACATAGTGTTATCAGTCTTTCGAGTGTTTTGCTTTACTGCATGCTCTTTTGTGATTGTCTCAATTGTCTGTTTCATTCTAGATGCATCTACGTAAGGCTTATTGTTCTTTCTATGGCTTGTAGTGGGAGCCCACTTGATGCGTATTTTATTTTAAATATATTTTTTACCAAGTTTCAAATTTATAAAACTCGATCTACTAATCAATGCACTAACGGGAAGAGAATCTGATCGTAGGTAGTATAGAATGGTAAATCCGAGGTCGTCCTAAGAGCTAAGTTGTAATTAGTTTTAATTTGAAATGTCACAGTAAAGCATCTCAGAATAATAATGAACATAATTATTCTAGAATATTTTTAACATAAACTTTTATCGCACGTTCTTAAACCTTTCTTAAACCTTGCCTTTCCAAAAGGGTTGTCACACATTCACACATGTTTTTGTTTAAAGTCCGTATATATTACAGCATAATAAAGGTCTATGTTAGCCATGCATTAGTCAGTCTGTCCAGTCACTTATTCAAATGAGCACTTATAGTAGTATAATTTTTGCGCTAAAAATAAAAACGTGACCTATCTAACCTTGTTGGGTAGGGCATTGGTAAATTAGTTTTGTTGGGTCTAAATAAAATTGATGCATTTGTGTGATCCAAACCGTGTAATGGGCACTGAAACTATCCTCGTATTTAAACCCATGGTAACATAATTGTCTCTAAAGCCCTAAAGGTGTTCACAGCTCGGGTGGTGCACACACGAATCAAAAATCAAAACCAAACCGAATCAATAAACTTGAACCGAATTTGTAACCGAACCGAATTTCAATTTTTGGTTTGGATATAGTTTTGGGAAAATAAAAACCGAACAAAATCAAAAACCGAATTCACATATTCATATACAAAATAAAATTTCATTTGAAACTCATTCAATCTATAAAACCCCTAAAATATCTCATACATATCTAATAAAATAAAGTTTTTGAACAATCCACGTTATGCACAAAAATTAACTTATCCATTAAATTTTCTTATTTAAGATGGAGTTACATAAGTTCACTAATTAAAGGGTTCTTGAAAATTCCCATAAAAATAAAACTTTTTTGACGTCATCATTAACAATCAAGGTTTGTCCTCAATATCCTAAATTTATTGTTTATATTAATTTAATTATATATCACATCAATCTGATGAGTATGTATGCAATATGTTGTTATGATTGATTATGTTAAAAATTATTTCATTTTAGTCAATTCTCAAAGTCAAAAACACCATGACTCCTCTTTTGTTTTAAAGAAATGCTAGGGATTCTATGATGCCCACACATTAAAATAGGTAATTGTCATATATATTTAATTTTTTTATGGTTTCGATTTAAAATCACATAGTATTGCTATTTTGATGTTTTTTAATAATCAATTTAATTTTGTTTTGATTCCGTTGATTGCAGATAAATAAGTTAAAGATGAAGGTGTTTGTGATGGGAACTCACTTTGAGATTGGTGTTAAACCAACAAGGACAAGGTTTGCGTGTGTTTATATTAATTAGTTTTTAGAGATTCTAATTGATATAACTAATTGAAATTCTATTTTTTTATTAGCATGTGTTGATACTAGATTTTTCTGTACAAGATTCTGATTTGTTGTTTTTTATGTAGTGTAATTAGAGCAACAACTACCAAATATTGAGGTTAAAAGATTATATAATTTGAGTACGAGTCTTTTTTTTTTATGATTGTAATGATTTTTTATAAAAGCATTGTGGCATTACAATATCGAAAAATCTCTACTTTGCTCTGCTCGTCACATAGTTTTCAAAACTTGCCTTTCTTTAGGTTGCTAAGCAATATGTCATTGTAATCACACTAAAATGAATTTTAGTGAAGAACACAACCTACATGCCATCTTTTTTGGAATAACACTAAGTCACCGATATTATGTTATATATTTAACTGAAAATGTTATCATATTATTTCACTGTAGTTTTATGTTGTGTGTTTTTTTTAAAATGAATGCGTTTTTGTAGAAAATAGGGCTTTTTAAACAAGAGTATAGGCGGTTTAAAGAAATTAGGGCTTTTACTTTGGTGTGTGAACAAGTTTTAGTAGGGTCAACATAGATTTCTAGATGCAAGTTGGAGAACAGAATGGTATCAATGGCTGCGAGCGAGAGTGTTGTGTGGGAAGGGGGATGGTGGGGACTCGGGGTGGGGGTTGGGGTGGGGGAGCTGAGGAGGCTAGTTTGTATGCAGTCGATAATAGGGGAGGTATTTATTTCTGGGCGAGTTGGGGGTTTAGGTGTTTGAGATGGGTATAGATGTATTCCGATTAAATAAATGTCTTTTAGTTTTGATATATGGTAGAGGTTACTTAGGATTGATTTTTTACTGGTCGTTTTGATATCGACTTACTAGACTTTTTGTATTTTGTTGTCTTCATTTTACACATGGTGAGTTTTTATGTTACTTATTACATTTTGTATATATTATCTTCTCTGTTTTTTACACAATGTCCACACGTGTAGAAGTTAAACTAATATTAAATAAACACCCTAATCTTTTTTTCTATCCTCTCCTGAATTCATATTACTTTCAATATGAGAAACATAAGCGAACTTAATTAGAATAAACTTATCAAGCGCTACACAAGAAAAAAATATCTCTACACAAACTATCTCTCTCACAAACACACAACCAACCCCAATCAGACAAAAGCAAGCATCACAAACAAACGCAGCGAAAATCCCCCAAATCAAAAAATTCTAAACGCTCGTACACACACAGGACCTTAACCTCTGAGCATCATCACTCATCTCAACCCCAACCTCAACCCCACTCTCCCGTCCCGCCTTCTACTTTTCGCGAGCGGCCACTCCTCCACCTCCCCTTACCACCCCACCGCCAACAAAACCCCGACTTACTATCCGTCCCTAGTGGGGAATATAGGGGGGATTTAATGCTTTTTGCGCATTGTTTTGTAAGGACTACTAAAAAAACGATAGTGGCCAGATGTTGCATGAGCGTTGGATTGTCTCTTGCCACTGATAAGGAGAGAGAAACCTTTTGTGCTTACGATTGTTTACTTATAAGTACGTTCAACACGGCATTATAATTATGTTGATTGGATCACCTTACTGGTGAATGAAGTCTAACAATGGAATTTCTTATATATTATGTAACAAGAAGTTACGGAAATCTAAGCTATTAAAAAAAGATCATATAACATGTAATATTAACACTTTTCCACATTTTAGCCAACTACCTTTTCCCTATATATATATTTTATCAATTATCAATTTTAACCCGTGAGAAATGGACCAATTTGGATTAGGTTAAATGTCAAAACAGGTAAAAGAACAAGCTTTAAAAAGTAAACGGGTAAACTTTTATTTATAAATGAAATGTCAATGTTCTTATGAGTTTGGTGCCTCCCTATAAACGTGCCTCCCTTAACAAATTTGCATGTAAATTCCTCTAAATTGATGTAGTTTGGTACTGTCTTAAAAGTGTTTAATAAATTTAATATTGCCCCAAACCGTGCTGTGTATAGAATATAAAGACCCCATACTATATTATTACTATGTTGTTTTTAATTCTAAACATTTTGTGTACAAGATTATAAAGACTTAAGCTTAGAGAATATTAAAAAACTATGTGACACGTTTTATAGGTATCACACATTCACCCATTTGATCCATTTTCATGTCACTATGTCTGAGTATGACCCATTACATAATGCAACACAAAATTCCATACAACCATCTATAGGAAAGTGGTTAAGAAATGCTAAGATTCTTATGGTTTACATAGTTTTTTGTGGAAAGAAATGTATAAATAGGAATTATGTATGTGTTGTTTGCAGGCCTCGATGTAAAAGTGAAGCTAAGTGAACAGCTTAATAACATTAATATATACATTGATCAATAAAGAAACGGAAAATGAGATGTCGCTTTCGTGTATATGGATCTTTCGGCACAAGTTGGTTTAATTTTTATCTCTAAATCAATTCATTAAAAGTCGCAAGTGTTTATGTCAAGCTTTATATGAAAACGAAATTTTCTTGCACAAATTTCTTCGAAAAAGCGTAGTTTCTGTGATGTTTATTTATCTCTTACTTTATATAATAATAAGGACATTGTTTAGTGTTGAATAAATGATTAATGTGAAGTCGAGGAGTGCTCTCAGACCTTAATTGGTTCAAGGGGCTATTATAACTAATCAAAGTACTTTAGGTACACATTTTTGCACTAATAGAACCATGTTCATACTAATAACCAATCATGTGAAGTAGTATCTTTTATATTTTATACTTTCATGTGTGTAGTAGTATAGTATAACTCACCGTGATCGGAGAACAAAACTGACCAACAAAATACAATCACATTTTGCTCCAAAATAACCCCTTAGTGGCAGTTAGTAACACACGTAAAACAAATCTACTTGTATTTCATCAGTTTTAATTTGTTTTTATACCATCAGTTTTAATTTGCTTTTACTTGATATAATATACTATAGGTTATTGCTTGCAAAATGAGTGAGGTGGTTTTGTGTAACGGGTCAAAAAGGTGATTATTGTTTACTTGCCGAAATAGCTGGGTGACTCCCAAACCTTTTTGAATCAAGTCTTAAAATTATGTTATAGGGTTAATAATGGTAAAACCCATTAAGCTTCACCCTTGGAATGGTTTAATATTTTCTTACAATGTAGCCCTCAACCATTTTTTGGTCATTTTTTTCTATTAAAATCGTGAGTGCAAAATGTCACAAATGGGCTAAAATTCCACTTTGAAGGATGTTAATTTTAATTTCTGAGCATCTAATGGATGTCTACATTTCTTTTGTGTACATGATTATAAAGACTTAGTTAGATTTCTGACAAACGATCGAAAAGTGAAAAATCTCTCGGATAATCATGAAAATAAAGAATGGGTGTCAATATCTCCAGAGCTCAATAGAGGTATTCATATTTTTAAGAATTATCTTCTCCATCACTTCAATATCCTATTTATTTGTGAGGAATATATATAGTGATAATTTGATTCGACATTGACGTAGTAATAGGGAGATAAAGTAAATTTTTCTTTCATCGTCTTTTAAAAAAAATATACGAGAAGCTACGAAACGTTTCACAAACAATAAATTAAGTTAAAAAAACATATAATAATTGTCTGGGATACATATTATTATTATATATTTTTCCAACTATCAGACAAGTTGGTTCATCTATTTTTTTCTAAGTTTGCCACTACTTTCTTAACATGATAGCTAAGTTTTTGGTGATCCATTCTTCACTATTAAAAGCATAAAGTATTGTCCATGACATGTTTAAGAAGAAAATGGTAGCAGATCATATCTGATAAATTCTATAAAAGCCTTCATTTTGATTGGTGAATCCACTTTTTAGGTTGTCTACACATATAAAAGTTCCATGCTTTGACCTGCTTTAAAATCTCCTATGTTTTGATCCTTTACACAAAGTGCATGACCCACTCATTTGTCCATCTCATTGGTAGCTTCATATATAATGTTGTTTAGAAGAGGTTTTTAACGATCTTTCTTAATAAGAGTGATAATAAGATTTAAAACATTTGGTAAAAGTTAGTGAGGTGTAGATGATGTCGGGTGTATCAGACTTTACACAAGAAGCTTTACAAACCTTAGCAGTGTACCTAATCGTTTCAGTGTAAGTATAGGCAAACTTGGGGGTTGTTATATCGCTCTCTAGTTGAATAGGATGGGAAGGCTTGATCACGGTATAAACATAATTCTAAGGTTGAGAGAAGATAAATTTTGTGTTTTTTATAATTTTTTTGTTAAAGCAGGTTAAAATCATATGTTTGAGAGTGGTTTTGTTTAACAATTAACAAACAAATAACTAATCTCAACAAGGTGATAAATAATAAAATTGTATTTACATAATCATGCATTACTAATCCAATTGCTTCTCCTAATCCTGTTGCCTTGTCACACTTATGACGATCGGTGTAAGTATTTCCTAGGTCATGAACGATTACACGAACCTGCCGTCTATTAATATTCCTTTAAAGGTCAACGCACATATGGTATTATGAAGACTATTACAAGGCCCCTAAAAGTATATTAAATGCTTGTGAAATATCTTAAGAGGGATTAACCATATTAAGGGGCTAGGTAGTATGAAGACTGTTACCTGATGGTATCCTTTCTAAGTACTTACGTTTCCCTAGACGTATCAACAACAATACAGATAAAAGCTGGTTTTCTAAATCCAATGCCGCACATTCTCAACAAGTAGCAACATAATAGGAACTACAATTAGACATTCATGCAATCATAAGCAAATACAAAGGAGGGTTTAGCCTCACATGTTATAGATAAAGCAAGAAGATAAATCAATCATACAACACATATACATATTGAATGATTAATGACAAATGATCTTACTCGATTAAAACATGGATAGAAGGACGTTACAATAGGGTTTTGAGGCCCTAAAGATGACCTTTAAAGAAATTACAAAGGCTAGGGTTCGTCTCCCTAAAGTTATACAAAGTTACACACTTAAAACCCTAAAAACGGTTTTGTATATATAGGCATATCGACGCGATGGCGTCGCTTGATGCTTCTGACGAGTTCTGCCGACATAGATGGATCAAGATCCACTATAATTCGGTCTAGTATGTAACGCCTTCGCCAATATCCATACTCCGTCCACCAGATAGATCATGACTGGCAACATCGCTTTATGCTGCGATGTCGTCTCCACGCTCCCTGGGAACAAATACTTCTGGTGAAGATCTTGTGCAAGCTCCGTAATCTTGTCTGTTTCTTCTCCAAATGATCCCAGATTCAGTGAGTATTTCCTCCAAATGCCATCCAAGTGCTAAAATACAAAAACAAACGATAATCACATAATAATCTTGGCGATATTTGCATGATTTAGAGGTTAAAGGACCCCCAAATAGTAAGTAAAATGACACCTCATCAAATACCCCTACACTTAGGATTTACTTGTCCTTAAGCAAATGGGCTTTTCTATCTAGACAATAGCAGTATGTGGGTCATTTAACCTACTCTTTAAAGTATTTTATAACACAACCTTCTAGACCCCGTAATTAAAAGCACGAAAAGTATATACTAGCACCTCACATAAGTGTTTGGGGATTCTCTCTTTCTCTCGGGAGTATAATAAATTTATAACATAATAGGAAACGGAAATCTACACTCGATACATTTCATAGCCAGTATAAATTACCATAGGCTTGGTAAAGGATCAACCTGCTAACCTCTAAGGAGCGCAAGTATTATTCAATTCAATCTGAAGAGGCCCTTCAAAGATTGGTGAGGGTGAGGGGTAAAAGATAACATATAATGGAAATGGAAACGGATTGGATATATTTGTGTGGCTTTGGTTGAATTTGGAGTGGAAGGGTTAGCTAATTATTTATACGAATACACGATGGTTTGGTTGCTAAGCCAAGACTCGGACGAAGATATACAAACTCTACACAATTCTACATCAATCTCTTTCTTTTTCTTTTCTATTTTTCTCTCTTTTTTGATTAAAATAATACATCACTTGGGGCTTATAGATGCACCCTCACACTTGAACTTTTACATACTTTACAAGCAAACTATTCTATGACCCAAATTGAGATGGATCAACATAATATGGAGCTTATTGAGCTCTATTAGGGGTAATAAATTACTTCTTCCCTAATTCTTCATAAGATGAAGACTACCATGAATCTCAATCGTCCCAAAACTGTATTTACAAGTATAAGGGCTTAGCAACCGTGTACTAAATAATTAACTTAGGTTAAAATAATAATGTACTAAAAGCGAGTACATACAAGGTAGGCTAAGGCAATTTGGGTGTAACATTTGGTTCAAGGGTAACAATGCTCTTCATTAATAGTCTGGCTTAACTAGAAAATTACAAGAACCGTGAAAAAGGATAGGCTCAGAGGGTTGTACTAAGGGTATCCTGCACTAAAAATGAGTGCATGGCAAGGGTGTGGGATAGTTATATGATCGGTGTGACCATCATAACAATTACAGATTTAAAACATGGGTTAATCCTAGTGCCTCTTATCTAGCAAATCCTAATACTCACTATGCGATCTCGGAATGCATCACAAAAATAAGTTCTAGAATTTAATATATTATCGGTACACTTATATGATTTCAAACCGATCTCAGTGTTCCAAAAAAGGTGACTAAGATCATACGCACGCATCTATAATGACGGAATAGACACATATGTCTGCATTCGAACCTTAACTTGAAATTGCTAAAGGTAGAATCATCTTGGGTATCAATAATGGATACCCAAATTCCTAAAGATCTAAAGGCGAACCTCACATTTTTGGGGTGGAATTCTGAGGGTTTTTGTGCTAGTCATATAAATTCCTATCCATGAGACGCTAGTAATACTCGGTTTTCGTCGGTATGTGTCATAAAAAATTTTAAATTTTGGTCAAAATTACCTTTTTATGCTATGTTTTGATATATTACCCATCATTTTAAGGACAAGCAAATGGCAAAAGAAAGAATAGTTTATAAGGCTTATTTTTACCCCTACACTTAAGTTGAACATTGTCCCCAGTGTTCTATAAAGGTGCCCGTAAAAACAAATAAAGGGAAAAGAAAACAAGTAAAAGAAACTAGTACTCCCCTGGTTTGCTCAATAATGGAGAAGAAACATGCATAATACTGGTTAAATCGTCTCCAAGAGTCATCAAATGAAACTTCCTAAAAACTTCCAAGCTTCTTCTCGTCAAATATAACATGTAATCAAAGACAAAGAAAACTACACCAAGCATAAAATCGGCGGGATAGATAAATATACAACATGAATTTAGGGTTTCGACTCTATGAAAGCAGTAAAGATAGGATGAGAGTAATGATATAATTGTAGGTTTATGCAGGTTTACAAAAGAATTACAAAATTTTAAATATTGCACATTTTATTTTTCAGAAATACTTGAAATTTTTTGAATTTTTACATAGCACGTCAGGAATAATCCAGATGCGGTCTCCAGCTCTTGAAAATTCTTCTTCGTTTTTATGATAAATTTCCTGCCACGCAATTTTATAAGTCTAATCTAAAGATAAGTATTTCATAAAAACCTAGAATTAATCAATAACATCATTTACCTCAAAACCACGTGAATTAAGCTAAATATTTTATTTTATATGTGTGTATTTTTGGTTCTTAAAAATCGAGTGGGTCCCTACACTTATTTTGTTGCAAAAAAAATTTGATTGCAAATAAGACGAAGTTACAAACAAACAAAGCATGATTACAAAGTAATTCAAACATAATAAAACAAATGATAAAGAATTAAAACACAAGACACTCCTAATATGCGATAAAATAAATATTGGGTTGCCTCCCAATGATGCGTAATTTTTCTTTTAAAATATATTTTTATCAAGTTTTAAATTGATATATAACTCGATCTAAGCCCTAATGACGCACTAATGGCAGAGAACCCATCGTAGGTATATATAATGGGTAATTCCGAGGTCGCCCAAAAGCAAGGTAATTAGTTTTAATTTGAAATGTCACGTTTTGAATATGGTTTTTTTATTTAAATTGAAATAAATAAATAACAATACAATAAAATAAATAACTGAAAAGTAAAAGGATAGGAGATATCAAGAGAGAAAACGTGCTAACAATATACTTCATTACTATTGTTATGAAAACATTTTCCTGTGCAATGTTAAACTATGGTTTCATTAGCGGTTTCTAAGGTCGATAGACTTGAATATGCATATTTAGTCTATCCTATACTTCCTGCGATTCCGAATAAGTCCCAAATCATCTGGGAGATAGGTTATCCAGGTTGCAGTGATTAATCCGAACTATTCCAAAAACTAATCTAATAACCTATGCAGATTATTAACCCTCTCTGAAAGAGTTCCTATACTTTTTAAGTATATTGAGTGATAAGTGCGGTGACAGGTTAGTTCCTACACTAGGTAAGGAGTTAATGATCCTCCCTAGTACCCGTTGGTTCCTATATTGACTAGATAATCTGATAATAGGGCAAGCCAGGTCCAAATCACCCGTACTACCAAAACCCAGGGTTACACGATAGTCAAGGAATATCTAACAAAACCATAATCTAACGGGGACAAACATCATAACAACAGTAATTACATAACTAGGCCAGCACTTTAAGTGCTTAGCCACTCATGGTGACGGAAACACAACAAGAAATAGAAGTAATCATAGATTGAAAGCTCATAATTCTTATAGTATTCGTATTTGAACGATTAAATACAAAAAGTAAGTATAGTGTGATCTCCCTTGGATTCCAGGTGGAATTATTCAAAGGTTGGAAGCCTTTGTCGCCTCCCCAATTGGCTGTGGAGGAAGTGATGTCGGAATAGCTTGAATGAGGCCTCTATTTATAGGTATGGAACCTGTTACGGCGTAACTTATAAATGTGTTATGTCGTAACCTTCTTACATGGCATTCCATATTTAAGCAGTTGTTACGGCGTAACCAGATATGGTGTTACGCCATAGCCTTCAAATAATGTCCAAAAGTACGTGATCTTCCTTCCATAATTGTAGATCTTCATGGTTACAGCGTAACCATGCAGGGTGTTACGCCATAACTATATCTATGGTAAGATTTCCTTCTAAATTCATGTTTATGACGTAACTAGATATGGTGTTACACCGTAAAGTTGTCCTTGATCTTCGTACCTGCTTAATATATGTTATGGCGTAACCATTTTTGGTGTTGCGTTGTAACATCCTTTAAATATTTGCACTTTGAGTCCTTTTTCCCTTGTTTCTTGTCACTTTCTTGCATTTCATCTAAAAACTATGAAATGATAGAAAATATCTCATTTTTGAGTGTTAGTGAAACATTTGCAGGTAATATAAGGGGTATTTTGCCACCAAAAAGTATTAAATATTTGATGTTATCAAATATCTCCCCACTTGACTTCTGCTTGCCCTCAAGTAGAACCTGTTAGAACATTTCATAAAAAGATTTCTTGAGAATAACTTCAAAAAATGAATTTATAAAACTCTTATGCTAGAAAACATCAAAGCCGAACACCTCACGAAAAGGGGATAAAAAGTCACTCAGCTCTCCACTAGTCTAAGTGTTTCATTTTTAGGGTGATCGCTCAATTGTACAGTCATAGCATGTATTCTATCATAAGTTTGGAAAGTACACAAATCTGCACCAGTTAGAATTAGGGTCTAAATAATTCTTGAAGGCAACAAGGGTAATATGGTGATAAAGGGGTTAGGATAGACATGGGATACATATTTAATTATTGTTAAAAAACATAAAACAAATAGTATAAAGTAATCTGAGGTTGGCATAACTAGACAATGTCCATCCATGGGTCTAAGAGTCTAAGTCTGAAAATCTGATCTTCAATAATGGGCTACTAGCTCCATTCTTCATGAGTATTAGGATGACTTGATGTAACAATGGGCTACTAGCTCCATTTTTCATAATTGAGATGTCTTGGTGCAATAATGGGCTACTAGCTCCATTTTTTATTTTTGCACCATCTTTACATTTTTTAGCACATGGGTGGATTTTTGTTTCACCCTCTTTACTTTACTTTCTTCATGATAAATATACAAATGTTATAGGAGTTTATATCTTTAACTGTTACCCTTGCAATATCCGATATTATACGCACATCCCCCCACTTAAGATAAACAATGTTGAAAGTGGTGATACAGGGGGGGGGGGGTCTTTATAGATCATAACTGATTGGTCTTCAGCGAATGCATATAATTCTCATCCCCATTCCCCCCGAACCATGGACTTAAGTAGCCAAAGATTTCAACACAAATAAAATAAAGACTACAGGGTAGGCTAAGGTGAAATGGTGTAACGAAACATATAAAGTAGGGTGAAAACATAGATTGGCTCAACATGGGTAATCTAGGGGTATCTTGCACTAATAATGAGTGCAGCAAAAAGGTTTATCACGGGAGGTCGATAAGTCAGTGTAACAATTCGATAAACACACACATATAGGCTTATTTGGGTGATTTCCTAAGTGTTGCCTTCTTGAACTATCTATTCCTGCTAATCAATTAGGTCTCGAAATGATGTACAAGCTAAGTTCTAAAGTCTACAATACTACCGGCACACTCAATATTTTGGTGGATTTTTGAGTAATATGATGGAAATGGAATATTTGGCATAAATCTCACTAAGTAATAATAAAGGGTAATGTGCATTCGACAAAGATTAATTCTAGTTATTTAAGAAAAATTTGTCAAAAATTTTAAAATTGGCATAATTTTCAAAGAAAACTAGAAAATCAAAGGCAAAACATACGTTAAGTATTAATTCTACTCCCATCCCCCCCACTTGAATTGTACAATGTTCCTATTGTACATTAAGGAAATGAAATAAAAAAGAAAGAGTAGAATTAAGACAAGAAACTCCCTGAGCATTGCTTCAAGATTTGAAATTTGGCAGAAATCTTTAGATTATTTCCATCTTCTCGCAAGCTCTTTATCCCCTGTGATCTCAAAACAAACAAAAGCATAAAATCATTCTACAAGAATTATGAAGTGTACAGGAAATACAAACCTAAATCACTTTCGTAGGAATCACGGTTGCATTTAGCATATGCAACAAGCCTTTTAAACCACTTGGTGGCCCAAGTAGACGAGTTTAGTCTCGTGAGGGCTTTCAGAGAACATACCCACTAAGTCCATTTATGTATACAAGGTTTAGACATGTTAAAACTTAAATTTTTAGGATTTCAGAAGGGGGTTACGGCGTAACCTTAGTAGTTACGTCGTAATCAAGTGGTAAAATTTTTAAGTTTTAAGGTGTTACGGCTTAACCATGAAATGGTTTACGTCGTAACTGCAGTGCTTACGGCATAAACTAAAGTTGTTACACCGTAACTGCTGTAGATTCAGCAAAGTTACCACATGATTATGAGTTAAACCGGTCTCGATAATTGCGTCATAGCTTCTGGATTCTGGAAAACAAAGTAAGAAACATGCAAACCAACTAATGCAAAAAGGAAATTTCATTAAATAAAGGTCGGGTTGTCTCCCAAAAAGCACTTTTGTTTATTAACGAGTCTTTAAGTTAGACTCATGATCATTCTACGTCATTCCGTCATCAATACATCCCTGAATCCAATCTATAACTTCCTGATCATATTTGTACTCGTTTCCTAAACTAAGGCAACCTCTGTATAATCCTTTAATATTCTTTTCAGGCTTATGGATTCCTTTTTTCTTATCTTCGTCACTGACTTTTAACAGGGGTCCTATTGAGTTATGTTGTTTTCCCGTTAGTTTCCTAAAGGCTTTTTCGGCTTATGGCATTTGAAATATTGTTTTATCATTACCGATTTTAAACCAAACTGTTCCTTTACCCAGGTCTTCAACTATTCCTATTTGTTCTTTGAAATGTTTTCCAAACAGAACTTTGGTTAATCCTTTTTCCACAAATTCACTAATGTTTTCGAGAATGATGAAATCAACTAAGAATTGATGGTTTCTAATGAACACATGTAAATTTTTAGCAAGTCCCACCATGTTAATTCCTACATACATTAGTTCATGATTCATGATGGTGTTATAGGCTTTTCTGGGCATTATGTTAAAAGGGGTTTGTGGTTTGAAATAGGGGTTAAAATTAACAAACCCTATTTTACAAGATAGTTGTAAATTATCAGGGCTGTGTAAATGGATTCTACCACCGCTTTTTAAAAATTCAGTTTTAGCTTTTTCATTAGACAAAATCCCTGGATCTAGGTCATCTCATATGTCGTCTATATCAACAAATTCTTACATTCTTTTATCAGGAATACAGAGCGTCATACTAAAATCTTCCTTGTATTCTGCTAATTCTGATGGTGAGAATGTAATTATATCTTGGATTTCGTATTCCGATGATAAGTAATTTTCAAAGTCACCTACCTTTTCGTTATTCATGACTAAATCATCTAATCCTTGCATTTTATCTAATTCCTTAATAACGCAAATAGGAGAAATAAAGGCGAGAGGTTCTTTCTTATTGATATTAAAAACTACTTGATCATTTCCAACTCCTAGAGAGATCTTCTTACCATAAACATCAATCTTTGCATGAGCAGTTGCCAACATAGGCCTGCCTATGATAATCAGGACATTTTCATCTTCCATGATGTCGAGAATGACGAAATCAACGGGAAAAATGAAATTACTAATTTTCACTAGTACATTTTCTTTTATCCCTTTTGGAGATTGCATGGATCTATCAGCCACTTCGATAGTCATTTTAATTGGTTTCAAACTTCCAAGTCCTAATCTTTTGAATAAGGAATAGGGCATAACGCTGATACTTTCCCCAAGATCAGCTAAAGAATTACTCATAGAGTGGTTTCTGATAATACAAGGAAGGATGAAACTTCGAGGATTGGTTTCTTTTGGAAGAAATTTATTTTGAAGGGTAGCAGAGTAGTGTGCGGGTAATTCCTTGATTTCATGAGAAACTACTTTTTGTAGTTGTTGTTTTGGTTTATTATGAGTTGTAGTTGGTTCCTTATTTTCCTCAAGGATGCACCTTTTAACTTTTTCACCACATGTCTTAGTTTTAGGCATCAGAGTGTGCTTAGGGTTGTGTGTGGAGATTAACTAAGCGAGGTGATTGACTTTTTGCTCTAACCTTTTTATAGAGGAATCATGATTCTTTAAACTTAGATCGGTACTTATCATGATCTTCTTCATCCACTCATTTTGGATTGCTTGCTTTTCGCCAGATTCCTTCAGACATTGCTCGAATTTATCTTTGAGGTTGGTTGGACGATTTCTAGGTTCAGTGTAGGTCTTATCGTAGTCGATTTTGCTAGATCTTATGCTTTTAACCTCAACATATTAACTTTTTCTGTCATCATCCGTATTTAATTTGCAAAAATCTACTTTTAGCTCTTCTATTTCGTGATTTAATAGTTTCAGTTTTTTGATGATAACACGTAATGGGTTAGGGATAGTCATGTGATTTTCCTTGTAATGCCATTTATGCGAATGTTCAACCAATTTTTGGATTGACTTTAATGCATCTGAAACCGTCAGCCCAAGAATAAGACCATTTGAGTCGATAGCTGGTCGAGTTTGGCTATTTAATCCATTGTAGAAGGTGTTTACCTTTTGGTGATAATTAAGATCGTGAAAGGGACACTTGAAAAGTAGGTCGTTGATTTTGATTTTAAGCATAAGTTAAGCAAAGTGAAAGGAATAATAAGCACTCACAGTTACAAAAGAACACTTAATAAGCAGATTAAAACAAAAATCAACAAATAAGAACTACAAAATAAGCCAGAAAAGAACTAAAAATAATGACAGAATGCTAGTAT